>OX424573.1:182245869-182517095 GCA_949152435.1 Gastracanthus pulcherrimus | reverse complement strand
CCTGTCGATGTGAGTGTGTCTTGTGTAAGACGTAGTTTGGGAAGAGAAGTTCATTTTTATTATCACATTGTATTATTTAAATTACTGATTTTATTTTTTTAAATTAGTTTTGAGACATTGCCGGATCTTCTACTCTCTCGTGGCGTTAAAAAGTTGTAATAAGGCAGTTCACTTTTATGCATAAATGAAATAATTTGCTTTCGATATAAACGTTTTACATGATTTATGTTTATTTGTAATTTTTTAAATTTTTTAACCATTAAAGATTAGAGCAATAGTCATTGTTATTGTAAATGTTGAATTAACCGTCGAACTTAAGCCTGGAATTTACTAATGATACAAATAGTAGACTGTTCCCTAATATGAAGAAAATATTTTTACCAAACATTACTATTATTTATTTGTAAAAATTGACTCAACAATTCGCTGCGAGTTAACCAAATTATTTATTTTGCCTACGTTTCATAGCAACTATATTGCTAGAGTAGTATTAACAATATGCCACTCAGTAACTAGCCGTTCTTTAGACATGCCTTGAGAAGGAATCCATAAAAGGGATTCGAAACGTAGGCAAAATAAATAATTTGGTTAACTCGCAGCGAATTGTTGAGTCAATTTTTACAAATATATACTACAACGAGTATCAACATCCTATTGCAAATTACTATTATTATTTTAACATAAGTCAGCAAAATTTAGTAAAATCAAGCAAAGTCAGACAATGTTTATCACAGTTTGTCAAGAATCATTTTGTTATGAAGTTTGGTATGTTATTTTCAGTTATTTTGGCAAAGTTTGGTGTAACTTTGGTCAAGCATAAACAGAGTTTGGAAAAATTTCACGTAGATACGAAAAATTTGTTAAAGTTGAGCAAAATTGACTAATGATCCAATTAACTCTAAAGTCAGTATGAGAATATTTGCAGAATACTATTCTTACTTTTGGGTAAACATCTTGAGTTTACCTGACTTTGTCAAACCTTATGAAGTGTCCAATAGTTTAGCAAAACTGGGCAAAATTTTGCTGACACTTCAACCCTCTTACAGAATTATTAATGGTATAAGTAAGCTTAAAAATGAACTGCCGTACTAGACCCTGGATGTTACTACTGGCGCAAACATATTACAATGTGTAACAAGTATACAATCATATTTATCTAATTAAAGATACAAATAAATGTTATTGTATATATATATATTTTCCAAATTTTTCTATAATCCTTATGTACACATCAATTACCAATATTTATTAACCCCGCCAACCTAACGATCTTTGCCCACACGCTAATCAGAAAATTACACTCACTTCTTAAAGCCACTTACAAAAAAGTAATCGGCTGAATTTTCTCCGAACGCTTAAATCACTTGCCCTACACGCGGCAACTACAGTAATTATAACTGAGCTTTTCCATCTCCTCCGGACGATAGACATCTGGTGCACTTGAAGGCGGACGAACTGTCAATTGGCCTGGCTCTAACGGTAGGCGCCTTGCCCGCGGTGCTGTTCCTCTGGAGGTCGGAGCACCTAGTCGATTACTGCGGACACAGCAATCTTCTCATCACCGCCTTCATTATTTATATCGTCAGGTGAGCGCGGGCACGATAATTATACGAGCGAGCGCTGCAATTATACGGAGAGGAATTCGCTAGATAATAGAATATATTTTGTTTCAGAGTTATTTACTTTATAAGAGGTATTGTGAGATACGGGGGGGGGGGGGTAGTGTAGTGAAAGGTAATGGAAACCAGTTTGATCACTGCGCTTATTTTGTGCAGTGGTTGAAGACGAGTTTGATAAGATGTCTGTTGGTAGTGATTCGTTAATTAACGGGATTGAAGATTAGGATTTTGTATTTTGAATTTTCAAGCTTTTTTGGCAAAAATATATTTCTAACGTTATTTGCAATTGGAGCAGGAATAATATTTAATGTATCTTAGATTTTAGGATTTTGGTATTTTTTACTCTAATAATAGTTATTTTTTGTATTAATCGCGATCTTATTGTTATTTAATAACTATTAAAACCTGTGAATTTTGTAAACTATAAAGACTATTAAATAGTGAACCTTCTAAGTCTGTAATCTAGTATTTTTTTCAAAAAACTGTAATTTATTTTAATTCATAATGAATGTAACTGTAATAACAGCGAAGAATTTATATAATTGTAAAGGCAGATAATTTTTTATGTGAACTGTTTACTCCATAAAAGCTATGCAGTACATGAAATAGCACAAATAATAAATATTTCTAACGTTATTTAACAGTCATTATTTCTAATAATTTAAAATAATTAAAATCCTGAAAAGTATATAGCGTTGTATCTGTGGTGTAAATAAATGTGTCAAAGGCAATCAAATTCTAATGGTACTGAGAAAATTTGTATACACATTTAGAAAAAATTACGGATATTTGTTAATAACTATTTAAGTTTATTACGTAAATAACGAATACCCTTAATTTTGCGCTATTGAATTTATAAGTATAATCGACTGGTGATATAATTAAATAAAGTATTCTCGACGTTAAAAGATTCTGGTCGAATTTATTTGAATTTTGTTAGATCCTCCAATGACTTAGAGAAAACGAGCATTCGATCCAACGAAGTTGCAGCATTTCAAAAAAATTCAATTACTTATATTCGACAAGAATTTTGTAACGTCGACTGTACATATATATATACACATACATTTATAAACATATTACAACAGTATACCATAAATTTTCGCACCTTATCAGAAAAAATATTCTTAAAATAAATTAAAATAAATTACAGTTATAATTCTTTTTACATACTTTAGCAATTTACATTTATTTTAGATATTTTCTACTGTTAATAATTAACTGATAATTACAATGCAAATTTTTCGCTTTAACAATTTTGAACGTTTACAGACAGTTATTAACCATTTCAACCTCGTGCGTAAGATTTTTTTCAAATAAGTTTTTATACAAAAATGTTATTATTTGTTAAAAGTTGTTAAATTTTCTTTAAATAATGTAAATTAATGTGGAGAAATTATCAGGGCTGCCTTAGACCTTTTATTTAGCAAAATCTAACATCCTTTTAACAAATTTTCTAAAACCAATAGTTTATAACGAAACTGTAACCAATAATATAACCAAGTATGGACTTATAAAATAATAACTAAGTAAAGAAACATTTGCTTCTTCTCCATATATCTGAAAAATAAATTTAAAGCATACGTTTGGTACGAATAACACGCAGTCCAATTATCTAAATATGATTGGCAGGTTCACCGGACTGAGCATCGTTCCGGACGTCTGGTGGGCCTTGATCTCGGAGGCGCTCGAGCTCTTCACCCTCGGGATAATGTGGGTCACAGCGATACTCTACTTCCGCCACTTGATCCCCCGGCAAATGACGACGACCGGCCAGGCGCTTCCTGTTATAGCTCACTTTTGCATCGGTATGTTTGCCCGAGACTCCGAAACGCGCGCACCCTCGATCAAACAAATGAGACAGTCGCAGGGGCTCGCTTTATTCTGACCGGCGTTTCTTTTTTCATGCGATTCTCAAAATAATGTAGAAAATTTAGCGAAGAGTTATTTGGTGTATTGAGGCTGATGCTTCTTTTTGTCTAAAATTATTTAAAGATTTGTCGAGTACTTAGAATGCTGGTGAATAAGTGTTTTTTGGGAATTTTATTAATGTAAAGTAATTTTTTCATTGAATAAAAATAGCTGTAATGTATTTGTGTCCACATTTTGAAATCTGATTGGTAAAAGAAGTTAATTTTCTTGTTTAATTTTATGAAAAGTATTGGATCATATTTACGAGAGTGTACAGAAAGTTACTAGTTTGATGGCGACAGTATTGTTCATAAATAATTGTCTGCTAGTCATTATTTTCAAATTGTTCAAATACACATAAAAAAATCCTTTTAATTTTAAAAGAAGTGGCGTTTTTGTTCGTAAAAAATTCCTGAAAATTAATTTTTTCAATGGCTTAAAGTAGATTTTATCCATAAATTAAAAAACTGTTTCACAATACTTGAATAGTTCTACCTTCATAATAATCAAACATTAATCAAGTAATTTACAAGTGGTAATTTAGTTCGTAAATATCAACATTCATTTAGAATATTAGTAATTTCAAAAATAAAAAAAGAACTTCTAAAGATTTACAAAGCCTTACATAAAACAAAAATCATAAAAACCAACACAAAGTCGAAAATAACTACACAAACCATACATTATTTTCGATTGTCAACTAATAGGACGTGTAATCGGAGCGGTGATCGGTGCTTGCGTCGACAAGATCGACGGCTACAACGAGGTGGAGTCGATGCGCTACATCTACCACTGCATGGCGATAGCCGCGGCGGCGATCGCGACCTTCTACTTCGTCCTCTACCACGGCATCCTGAAGCCCAGGTGTCACGCCCAGACGGTCCAGGGAGGACAGAGGCAGCCGCCGACCATCGTCCAAGGTAGATGAAGTGAATTTTCTATTTGTGGGCAAACGTGCATAGCTGTTAATTTTTTACCAAACTAAGATTATTTTGAGATGCTAAAATTTATACATAGAGCGAACGCATGATCAACCCGATATAGTCTTAAAATTCTTGTTACTTAACAAAAAATTACGTATTTATTATTTTTTAAACAATATAATTAAATAATGTCAATTTAAGTTAAATCGAAAAAATTAATCGCGATTCAATATTTGGATTGAAAGGAATGTAGAATTTAATGCTGATTTTAATTTTCGTACTCAGTAATGAACCGTCATTCAAATTTTCTAGTCAAATGAATCTAGGATTTAATCAAATTTTGGGATTTGACAATTAATTTAATTTAATGAATCCAAATTTTGCGTTGTGATTCATATTTCCGATTCTCGGAAACCTAAAATCTGAATCGATGTCAAAATTGACTATATTCATTTTAATTCGAGGTCAAAGTTTGCTCGATTCATTTTCAATCCAAACATTGGAATCGGGATTCAATTTCTTGATTAATTTGAATCGAAAATTTGAATCCAGATTTAAAACAAAAGCCTTTTCAAGTAAAATTTGTGTTTTATATTTTAGTCCGACTTTACTTACATTTAAGGTGATGTTAAACCCCGTGTTACTGGTATATACGGGGATCCACTTTTTCATTCATTTTTAAATTTTAAGAAAATATCTCTCTGAAAAGTTGTTCTTTTTGATTGGAATAAGAACTTTCCATAGAGATATTTACTCAAAATTGAAAATGAGATGAGAAAAGTGGATCCTCGTATTTGTTGGTGACAGGTGGTTTTAGCATCACATTTGCACCTCGAAATTTATTTGTTTTTGTGTGAAGAAGGGATAAAGTAGAAAAATCAGAGTTCAAAACACGTTATATCTTTTAGAGGTGGCAAATAATGAAAATTAATAGAAAATAATTAAGGTTACAAATTGAAACATCTGCCATTTTTTAAATAAGCGGCACACAGTTATACATGCCTAATACATTTGGGTAACTAAATGTCATTATCTCCTAAAGTTTCTTTACTTACCTTATTAGATATTAAAAAAGTTATAGCATAAAAAATATTTTCATTAATATCTGTATCTTAACTCTATATCTTTATAAAAATCATAAATAAAAGATTCATAAAAATGATCAAAGTTTTTATGCTTGTCTAATCGTGTTCTACTACTTCTAAATATGTTCTTAATTTCTATAAGACTGATAGATATTGCATTAATATTATTTATACACAAAATTTAATTATATAGTTAATTGAATAAAAGCAAAAATTCATCTTTTGTTTTGTAGCACTTTATTTTTGTAAACAAACATGTATTGGAATATGTACAGAAACATGTGAAATGTATACTAAAATAAAAATTCGTATGACTTAGGTAGTATTTTTTTTTTCAATAGAAAAAACTAAGCTTAAAGTTATGTTACTCCTTATATATGCTTAAAACTTTTAGAGCAATCGATGATGAAAATAATTTGAACTGTACCTTATCTATATATACATAACTTTAGAAGTGTTTTTTCGTGACACTTGATTAAATTGTTATTGAAATTATGCACAATACTAACAAAATTCCTTTGAGTTAAGAGTCAATTCTTCGCATGATTAAGTTTTATGTCAATTTACTTTTTGTCGCACTAAAAAACGTAATCAATTGTTTTTTCGTACGTTACAGCGATGAACGGCAATGGAAATTATACGCCATTAAGAGTGTACCACAATGGCATGGGACGAAAAGGACAATTCCGATATTGAGACGACGACGAATCTATCAGCTGGATTGAGACGCTTTTTGCATTTATCACCTAAAAATTTATTTTTTTATACTACGCGAATAAAAGATCCGATTATCACTTTCATACATTGATGCGCTATAGAGCCCAGTGAGTTTTAGACGAGCGATTAATATATTAATATATTATTATATTGTAAATGTACGAATAAATAAAAACAACAAAAAAAGACACGATTGGAGATTTTCTACAAAATAAAGCCTTTCTCTTATTAATTCTTATTAAATTTATTGCATATAATAAGCAAATATTTATTTTTATGTTTGGTAATTTCCTGAAAATAATTGCGTTGAGACACAACGTGGTGATAATGCGCTCGAACCTCTAAAATGACACTCTCTCCTTACCTATAACGCTGTTTAGGTATAATACGATGTAAACGCTTTAAGTGTAAAGTTACATATATACTATTTCTATGTACGGTAGTTTATTTATAATTGCACGCATGTGCCTTCCTTTCTTCAATTTTATCGTTATTTAAATTTTTTGAAAGAGATCAGAAAGTTCTGTTGGGGGAACGCAAAAAAAATTACTAGTATTTACAAAGAAAGACAATGCGTTCCGATTGTCAGGGGAAAGAAAACGCCCGCGTTATAAAAGTGCAAAATATCCAGACTTTCAAGGGAACGGAAAATATTTCTGGTCGTTCAAGCATAACGCGTAGGGATTATTTGTACACTATATTGTAGTCGCGCGGCTTTGTCCGCAGGTATAAAGTTGTCAGATGTATCTTTTTGGAGCGAAGCGGAATTTCTAAAAACACGTTTCATGTATTTGACACAAACTCTATTTTTATTTCCTTACAAAATGCAATTCACTTTTATAAGCTTACAACGAGCTCACTTTCAAAAATTGCAATGGTTCGTTTTTCTTTTCCTCTCGCACGTCTTTTGTCTGTTTCTCGAGCTTTCACAATGTACTGCTTCATCGACAAGAGCAAACGCGACATTATCGTCAGAGTCGTCAAGAAACATTTGAAATAAAACACATTAGTCCCCATTATTTGCATTCGCAAGTAATTTCTTTCGTAGGACCATCAATCGAGAGGAATTAAATTGGTCTCACATCAATTATAACTATGTACACGTTTGATGCTATATAAATCACATAAACTTCATTATACAAAAGAACGTTAAACTAATCTGAAAGAAATGTTTTGCAAAATGTGATTTTACCCACACTAACAACCATATTTTTCACCGAACTCGAGTGAATGTTTCCCACGCATACTTATAAGACGTTTATTCGAAACTAACAAACACACCGTCACGAACCCAGTTCTTGCTCAGCTACCAGTAATTCCCAATCACACGCATAAAAGCTATATATTATCAAACTTTTCAGTCTTCGAACCCACAGTTTCCGACAGTCGGTAATGCTCCCTCGAGTCTCAAAACAATTTATACGTAAAAAAATAAGAACGCCCAAGAACTGCGTCCATCGCGGCACCCATTACCTCGAAACACACCTCTCCTCATCAAATAAATATTTGTCTACGTCGCACAAAAGAGAAAACTCCCGGGCAAACATTCACTCGAATCCTCCTCTCCCCATGGCAGACGACGAAAAGCCCAGGCTATATATATATATATAAAATAATCTCTCTAATCCAGCGGCATGCACTCGTCGGTGTTGCTCGCGGTGGCAGCGGCCGCCTGCGTGCACATGTCCTCGATCTCGGCGATGGCCGCGTTGCTGTTGGCCTCGCTGCGCAGGTCCTCCGAGAGCTTGGTCACCATCTTGACGAGCTCCTCCACGGCCTTGGACGTCGCGGCGACGTTGTCCTCCTTGCTGCCCTCCAGCTCTGCGTCCTGCTCGGCGTCCTCGAGGACCGTCGTTATCGTCTCGACCGTCGTCGTGATCGTCGTCATGGCCGTTGGGTCCTGGTCCGCCTCCAGGTCGAGGCTTGGGATTTCACTTGGCAGGTCGTCGTCGAGGGTGAGCTCGATGGGAGGCGCCGGTGATGGTGGCGCCGCTGGAGGTGGAGAGGAGGAGATGTCCATTATGGTGGGTGGGGGGGAGGTGGGATTGGTCGGGGTGATCGGGAGGTTCTCCGGACAGGCCATGTCCTCGGGGAGCGGAGGTGGGGAGGCGCAGCCGTTGGAGAGGGTGACCGGGCTCAGGCGCTCCAGCATGTCCATGATGAAGGGCGAGGTGCCGTCTATGAGGTCCTTCAGGGGGATGTGGTTCGGGTCCGGCAGGCCCTGGAAGAGGAAAGAATAGCTTTTGTTTAGATTTGTGAAGTTTAGAGTTTATATGAAATCGTGTGCTACGCATCTGAGATGTATATTAATCTATGAAACATGCATTAAATTCTTTCATAAACGGGTCAAAAAATTAAAATTTCAAGAATTCTTTGTAAAAGAACTATAACACATAAAGTAAGGAGTTTAGTCCTTTTTTGGCATTTATTTGTATGCGTTTCAATCGAGATACCAAAGAAATCATTTTATTGCTATTCGTCCATATAGCTTTAATAACGTCGTTATGTAGGAGACATTAAAAAGCGACTTATGTGCATGATTTAAAAGAAGTTAGATAACTAATTTATGAAATTCTTCGCGCCTTCTATAAGATTTGGTATAGTATGTACATATAGTTTATTATTTGCTATTGTAATATCTTATAATTAATAGTTTTGATCAACATAATATATTTATATTGGAAACGTCTATACAATTCTTTTTATAGTCCTCTTACGAAAAGATCCCGACAAATGTGTTTTTTACGCTTACATAAGAATGTACAAATCGTCAGCTATTTAAACCCATTTCTTTTCAATTGACTTTAGGTTCTGATTGATTTCTCGATTAAAAAAACTTATTAATAGTTATTCACGTAGTGATTTTTCGAAAAGCTTAATACTGCGTTTTTAGACTCAAATCTGATTTTTAATTTGCATCCACTGGAATTGAGACGCTTGGTCGCCAAGGGGTACAAGTGACTTTTTCAGTTGGCCCCTGAATCAATGTGCAAGCAATATTTTCAGGGGCCAACTCGAAAAGTCACTTGTACCCATTGACAACTAAGCGCCTCGATTAAGTATGGTCTCTCAAAAGCGATCAAAGATTCTGTCTAAATTTGTCGTTTTTGTATATTAAAATCCACTAAAGAAAAATTGAAACTTTGACCTCAGACTCTTAAAGAACATGTTCAGGTTTTTCATTCCTAATCTAAGGTAAAAATAGATTTTTTTAACTGGGAAATAAAATATGCCCGAAAAATGCCAATTTTATTCAAAATCCATTTTCATATCAAAAGAAAGTACCATTTTGCAAAAAATATTGATAAAAAATGTAATATAGTCCCGCTTCAGTCGTACGTTAAGAATATACTTTTCCGGTAGTCCCGAAATAACTGCTTACCAAAGGAAAATATTTGGTACAAATTCGAACTTACCGTAAAAGTTCATTCTAATGAAATGCATTTGACAATTTCAAATTTTAAGCGTTTCTACATTAAGTGCCGAAAAATAAAATTTTTATATCTATCAAACGTTTCGTATTTACACGTAGCACAACTAAAAAAACACTACAGCGCGACATCTTCAAACAAGCCTTTACCTTGAACTCGTCCGTCTCAATTCCAAAGTCCTCGATGTGCTGCAGATAGTAGAGATACTGCTCCTGGTACTTGCCGAAGTTCTCGTCGGGCACGGCAACGGGCCGCAGGACGTCCTTCTGCGTCGCCTGGTCGAACTCCGACCTCGAGAGCAGCGAGTAGCCGATGCACTTCTCGTAGTCCTTCCAAGGCACGTCGTAGGCCTGACAGGCCTTGTCCTCGGTGAGTACCGAGGAGTCGCCCACCGCCTTCAGTGCCGTTGGCTTGCGCTTGAAGATCGTGAGGTGGTCGAGGATCTGGGCGAACTCCTGGGGCACCGGCATCGCTCCGAGCGTGCGCAGCTCGCTGGACCCCTCGAGGATCGTACCGTCCTCCTCGTTGTCCTCGCTCTCGGACTCGGAGGCCGAGTCGCGCACGCAGACCATCTCCAGCGGCAGCTCGTCCCGGGGCTTTGTTTGATTCCTGTTGGAGGGAGGGATGGAATGAGTGTTTCGATCGTTGGATCTTTGCTTCTGGCTTTTGGGGTATTCGATTGCGAAACGATGGTTTACGATGGGTGGAACACTTCGGATTTCGCTAATACAGCTAGTTTTCTTTGCTCAGAGGCTTCTTACGAAATCTAACAATTTTTAGGACTAACAGTATTTGAAAGTTACCAAAAATAGTACATTTCGATACTAGTGCGATAATGTGATTTTAACCTTGTATAACGTTTGCGCACGAGCGAAGCGTATTTACACAAAGCTGAAATCACATTCTTGCACATTTATCGAACCGTATTTTTTGACACGACGTGTGCGAAGCTCGATTTAGCATACGATTATTTGACGCAACGTGTGCGAACCCAAGTTTCGGGCACGGAGTGTTAAAAAAATGATTTTTTTTAGAGAACAGAACATTGCTAGTTTTTGTAGGAGGCTCCTGAAAAATTTCTATTTTTTAAGAAATCTGAGATTTGCTAATTTCAGTAAGAAGCATTGATATAAAGGATATAAATATCATAGCAATGTTTTTATAATATTGCTATGATATTTATATTCCTATATAATCTAATTTTTTATAATATAAAACTTTTCATTTCATGGTTTTAAGTATATTCAGTAACCATTTTACATAACCATAAATAGTTGGAGCAATATAATGCGTTAAATGTTAGGATCATTTTAACCCTCTGACGGTTAAAGGTTAATTAATATGTATATTTACCGCGTATAATCATAAAATTTATGGTTATAAATAGTTGTATACATCCCCATTGCAGCTCATTATGTATACTAGACGAAAATCAAATTGAATTAAACGTTTTTGAAATTCGCAAATACAACTGACTTAAGGTACGCAAATTTTTACAAAATTTTGTATGGTATGTATAACTTACAATTCGACCCATGTATTAACTTATTTTTCAAAAAACAAGTAAAAGCAATTTTATGTGTTTTAATGCGTGCCAAACATTAAATTCGTTACAAAAAATACTTTTACAAAAGAATATTAAAGAACTTTTATGCATATTGAAGTTTGATTTAATAATTTATAATTAATAAGTATTTAGCTACCCCCATTCTTCCCAACAATTCTTTATAAAATTACAACATTTCTCGAACTTGAGTTATGAAATAAAATCTAGCATAAACAGAGTAAATTCAGAGCAACCAAAATAATGTCAATTTGTATCTTATTTTGAAAACATGCGCAAAATTGCTCAAATTAAAAATAAAATCTATTATTTTTGAAAGAAAGACTTGCTCTCTTCGTTTCTGAGGTCAGACTTTTCATTCAAATTGAAATACAGCTATCCAAAAAAAGTAAAAACCACCTTTCTCAAACCGCATTTAGCCCACACTTTAAATAATCACATTGAAAATCGGATACACCATACTTTTCATCGTTACCCAGCCAATAACCCAATCGACACTCACACGAGCTCTTCGTAAGTAAACTCCCACGAGCCATTCCTATACCTTGTGCTATTGCTCTTCTCGCTCGTCTCCACCTGCGCGTCCTTCTTCTCCGTCCTCGCCACGTCCTGCAGAGCCGCCGCCGTCCTGTCGTTCTTCTTCTTCCAGTGGACGTAGTCCCTGACCACCCTGTCGTTGATGTGCGCCAGCTCGACGAGGGTCTTGCGCAGCGCCCTGTGAAAGCGCTTGGTGCAGAGGGCCGCCGAGTTGAGCAGGTCCGCGTCCTGGGCCTTCGTGTTCGACATCTGGATGAGCTTGAGGATCTTGGTCTTGAGCTCGCCCAGGGTGTTGTCGATCTCCTGGCTCTGCAGCAGCAGCATCTTCTTGAACCTGTTGGCCGAGGGATTTGCGATTAGTTTAATGATTGGTTGATTGGAGGTGGATAGTGGATGAAAGTTTATTTGTAGGTGGTCGGAGGGAATGTAATATCGGATATTCATTGATCGAAGGTGCCTGGTAAGGAGTGAATTATATGCAGTTTTTAGATGAGTGAGCTGGAAATTTGAAGGTGCATTTGTGGAGGGTAAATGTATGAAATTGAGATTCAATTGCATATCAGATTTTGAAGTTTTAGAGGCAAAGTAGTTAGAGAAATGTGTGTTTATTTTAGTAAAATAGGTACACTAAAAGTGATCCTTGCGCATACTTAATTGAGGAATTGAGTACATATGTACTTAACAAGGATACTTTTACATACGAATCTGAGCTTTGTTGAAACAATTTATTAACAAGTACTAAAAATCATCAAAGGCAACTATCAAAATACTTTTGTTGTCTAAAATCTTTCTTTTTTATTCATTTATATACTAGTAGTAGAAAATAAATTAATTCATTTTCAATATTAAAAAATGTAAGTGAATATAATTAATAGAAAGGTTAAATCAGTAACCTTAATTTAAATTAACATTATTAACCCTTTAAAGCATGCATAGTGGTAAGCCAGACTACCATCTATTCTAAATTAATTTTATTTTTAGTTTTTCAAGCAGCTATCACTTAATATTATTTCATTTTTATGGTTTTATCTGAACAACATATTTATGGGTGTAGAATTATTTAATTTCTACTAATTGTTAATAAAATTGTTTAACAAATTAGTATGTTCTTTATTCAGCAAAAATTCATGCTTCAAAGGGTTAACTACTTTTTCACCACACTGCGCGTAAAGTGCTGACTGTACGCCCTCTCAGCAGGCCGTACAGTACCGCATGGACTGCCTAGGGAATAAAGTGACTTGCGCATGCGCGATGCGCCTTTTTCCGCTCTCGACTGCGTCTCGAGCGGTAAAACAGCGCGTCGCGCGTACACAAGTCACTTTACTTCTAGGCAGAGCATGGGGTACTGTACGGCCTGCTGAGATGCGTACAGTCATTTCTTTACGGGGGTGTGGTGAAAAGTAGTATACGCACCTCTGGAGTACAGAAAGCAAGCATGCACTGTGTGAAATGCCGACCTCGCTTCGCTCGGTCGGCAACGTCACACAGTGCGTACATTACCCACTTTACTCCCTTGATGCATAATGTACTATTTCTCTCTTTTCATTTTAATTGTCCTGCTTCTCTCAAAGATTTAGGATCTTGAATAATCGAGTCTTTTTACGAACCTCTGATCGCGCTGCTGAGTTTTCAGAGGTATCACACCGTCTATCGTCACGCACGTCACGGTCGTCGGCTCGTCGAGGGTGTAATTCGTCAGCCTCGTCCTCGTCGACGTCGGCGTCGGCGTCGTGGAGATGACCATCGGCTCATCGTCGTCGCCGTTGTTCTCGACCTGTGGTAGAAAAATTGACACGTTAGAAAAGGAAAAAGTGTTTATTTAAATATGTTTTTGGCACAGATTTTGTGAAATCTTCACTGTTTTAAGTTCCTATTTAGAAAGTTTAGTATGGATAAAAATCAAAAAGTCGATCGTTCCAAAGTATAGAGTTTCAGAAAATAGTATGACAAATTAAAAAAAATACATTTTTTTCTATTGTAATAGGTAGTAGTGTAAAGTTATTTTATTGATTCCCGACTTAACTGTAGTGGCTACTTTGACCTGAAAAACGGGACGAAAATGACATATGATTTTCTCTTATACTTTGTTTCTCGCAAATTTGCTTTATTCCGACATTTGTGGAAATAAAGTAACTTTACTCCGAAAAATGCGTAACTTTTCCGACTTTCTGCCTTTTCTTTCTCTCTTTTTTCCAATTTTGAACTATTTCTTTCTATATTAATATAAATTTTTAATAAATTTTAGTTGTCAGATTAATAAACTGATCAAACTTAAACATAAAAGAAAAAATTATAATTATTTTTTATACAAAATATACTTTCTTTTATTTGAAATATTTGATATTTATACATAATATTTAATATCTAATTTTTACAAATTAAATTTTTCTAAATTTAATTATTAAATAAGAATATCTTTATGAAAATGGATATTGATTTTACTATATTTTGTACATTTGCAGTTGACTGTGAAGATACTATATCTAATTTTGATCTTTTTGGTTCTGGTTTCAACGTTACATCTTCACTTGAAGTTTCCACAATAACATCAGTAATTTGTTTGCTTGTCTTCCTTTTATGATCTCTATGCGATAACGAATCAGATATATTTTGTATATTTGCAGTTGACTGTGAAGATAGTACTTCTACTTTTGATCTTTTCGGTTCTGGTTCAAACGTTACATCTTCACTTGACGTTTCCACAATAACATCAGTAATTTGTTTGTTTATCTTCCGTTTACGATCTCTATCCAATAACAGATCAGATGTATTTTGAATATTTGAAGGGGACTGTAAATATAGTACTTCTAATTTTGGTCTGTTTGGTTCTGGTTCAAACCTTAGACATTCACTTGATGTTTCCGCAATAACATCAGTAATTTGTTTGCTTGTCTCCCTTTTATGAACTTCATGTGATAACAAATCAGATGTATTTTGTGTATTTGCAGTTGACTGTGAAGATAGTACTTCTAATTTTGATCTGTTCGGCGCTGGTTCAGATGTTACATCTTCACTTGATGTTTCCGCAATAACATCAGTAATTTGTTTGCTTGTCTTCCTTGTATAATTTATTGAATCTTTGCTATAGCCTTCTTCTACCATTGTGGATTTCCATCCACCAAGTCTTTTCGAATTGTCATTGTAAGTCATTGAAACGCCTATACCAAAAATACAAACAAATTTGCAATTTATACTAACAAATATAAAATAAACTTAGTATTAATAATTTATAAAAATGTATTTTACCTTGATCCGCACACGATGTTCCTGATGGTCTTCGAAATCCATGGCCAGTATACATCTCTGGATTTGGTAACTTAAGAAATTTAGCTATCTCTTTAGGCATTGATCCAAGTTTATTTTTCCCAAGAGGTAGATTGATGCATTTACCATTTCTATATGTCAAAAAGAACCGATCTACAGTTGCATCTTTTGGACGCACTGCTTGATAAGCTCTAATCTGTTCAAGCGGTTCTCCCTCGATATAAAAATTTCTTGCAGTTTTACTCTTTGTATCTTTTAATACAACTTTCATAACTTGGCCATAATCCAGGACATCATTAACAGTGAGTTTAACTAATTCATAGTATCGACAAGCTCCAAATAAACCAAAAATTAATGCAACCTAAAATTTCACATTAAATCACAACATATCAAAATCAATATATAGATAAAATAAATCTATTATTTATAATTATAATTTACCAGCAAAATATGTATTCAAATGAAATAGATTTATAAATAAATAATTTAATGGTTAGATTTACCTTTGTGACTAAGTATCTTTCATCCGGAGCCTCATTCAAGAACTTTTGCACATCACCCGTAGTCAATACTTTAGATTTTTTTCCTTCGTAACTACTGGACTTTTGTTTTAAAAATCCCAGCAACCGTTTAAAATCTTCAAGTTTAATGTTGTGTTTGATCTGTATCGTACTTTTCAACATTGAGTATTTACTCCAAAGCGACGAAGGTTTATATTTACCGGCCAATTCGCCAAAGTAATCCAACATCACGTTCTCCGAAATGAAATTCACTTTCTTCGCGTCTTTCCACTCTATAAAAGCATCGTACGCCCACCAATACACATCTCGCGATTTTTGCGGAAGCAAGTCAACCCTGACATCCTCCGCGGCTCCAAGCAACTCCACCGATATGCACTTGAACTCTGGCTCCTCCTCGCTCGACGACATCCTCCAAGGCGCAAATCTCCTTACTCCCTTCGCCCAATTTCAACCGATGAAAAATCCCGAGGCGAATAACCCACCGCACTCAATTTTACCGCTGCTAATGCCAGATCTATACATACTAACCTAACTATAAAAAAAAGAAGCGAGACGGAGAGCATAAAATATTATCACCCAAGGCGAGGCGCATGCGCGGACCGCAGACGAGTGGCGCCGCGCAAATACAAAATACTGCGCCAGGCTCGTGCGACCACTGAACAAACGGCGAACGTCCCGACGTCTCCGGTCCAAGAGTAAGGGAACACCGTCCGGGGTAATCGAACTTTAGATCGCAACCTCGATTCGGACCGGCGACTCTGGGATAACTCGACGTTTTTACACCCAGCTCCGCGCGGTCTCACGCGCCAGGCGCACTATTCCGCAATCAATAGTGCCTCGGACGACGCGTAAAAGTTCCATGTGCGGCGCGCAGCCTCCCGGGAATAAAGCCGACTATATTCCCTCGGGTGATTATACACCGTCCCCCCCCCCCTCTCGCTTCGCACGTAGCGGGCAGTAAATCCGCACACCCTCCGTTTCGCTCGGCTTCGCTCGGCTGCCATAAACTCCGGAACCCTTGGGAATAATCTACAACTTTATTCCCCTCGCTGCATAACGTATACAATTACTGCTTCCTCCGCTCTCTCTCTCTCTCTCTCTCTCTCTCTCTCTTTTATTCATTTGTCTGTTAATTATTTATATATCTATTTATTATTTATTTATCTATTTATTATTTATTTATCTATTTAATATTTATTTATTTATCTATTTATTATTTATTTATCTACTTATTATTTATTTATCTATTTATTATTTATTTATTTATCTATTTCTTATTTATTTATTTATCTATTTATTCTTTATTTATTTATCTATTTATTCTTTATTTATTTATCTATTTATTATTTATTTATTTATCTATTTCTTATTTATTTATTTATCTATTTATTATTTATCTATTTCTTATTTATTTATTTATTTGTTTTACCGATCGACAAGAACAACAGCTTTAAAAAAGTATGCAAGTATTTATTAGTATGAGTAAAGTAAGAAATTGTTAAATGTATGTATGTAATTTTAATTGTATGACTGATAGATTTGATGACTAGATTAAGAATTATGTTTACATTTCTGACGACAGTGTGCAATATTTTATGTCGACCTGACTTCGAGTACGTGCAACCTTATTTGACGTTTACTAATGATGTGACATTTTACGTAACCTAACGATGTGACATTATTTTATACTAAGAATTAAATGTAAACCATGTTTTGTAATATTTACAAATAAACATTATATCTATCTCTCGTCGGAAAGTTGTACTTTTTTCATTCTATTCATAGTCCCTTCCATTCGTACCTTTCCTCGTCTCGCCTCGACGGGCAGCACAGTTTTTCGCCTCGGCGAGTCGCTCGCCCGGCTCGCGTCGACGAGGGGCATAGTTTTCCCTCCCGTCGCATCGTCGCTCGCCGCCTGCCCGAGCTCGCGCTTCTTCTCCCGAAACCTTCGCTGTCTCTCGGCCCACTTCCTCCTGATGATCTCCTTCTCCCGATCGGGCAGGCCGACGTAGGGCTCCGCTTGCCTCCTGCTCCTCTGGTAACGTCGGTTCCTCATCCGCGCGTTTTGGATCTGCTCCTCCTCCAAGCCCTGTCTGTATCTTCGCTTGCGCTCGCGCTCCTTGCGGCGCCGCTCCTCGATCGGATCCTTCGAGAACGAGGTCCCGCTCCTCCTGCCCATCTCGCGGGGAATCCCAGGCGGACACGGGTGATTCTTGGATTCTTGGATTCTTGGGTAATCGGGAGGTGAGTGGAGAGGTTAAGTTTTTGCTGACGCTGCTGCTGGCGCTGCACCTGTGCGGCGTGGCGAGGTTTCCGGTTGCCGGGACTGTGGGGACAGACGTGACAGGCGGGTAGCAACCGAGAGCGACTGTTGTTGTCTTTGTTTAAGTATCGGAGGGAAGGAAAAGAGAGAGGTGCGTCTCTCTTGCACGCGTGAACAACGAAAGATCGCCAGTTTAGCGTGCGCGGAAAACAATGTTTGAAGGAACGCGGTTTGAGCTCTGAGGACTTATTGTAATGCTTACTATCGAGAAACGAAAATCAAATATTGAAATTTAATTCAATTATTGTTGATGACGAGAAACATTGAAAGGGAAATATACGTGTAGTATAGTATAATATATTGCGTAATGAAGTTGAGGCAGTAGTAAATTGTTACTCTTAAGGTCGCTCCGTTCGCGTAGTTCCGTATCTATTCGGGGCCCCGCGGGGGCACACAATTCTTTTTACTAATAACCAACGCAATTTTAATAAAAATTATTCAATAGCAATTGTCAGATTTATTGAACTAAATATAAGTTATAATATATGAGAAATAATAACATATATAAGTATACCAAAATACACTCGTTTTACTTATTTATTAAATATTTTTTATATTTGACTGGCAACTGGGTATTTTTGTTAAATAATCGAAATCTATAATTAAACAGATACAATCTCCTGGTGGTTGTATAAAGAAATCATGAGTTTTCATGTAGTTACAGGCATATTTCGCCATATGAGCCCATGCTAAAAGTTATATTTTCAAACATTTTTTTCTCTTCAGTTTACCTGGCAATCCCTACCCAGCAAAGTTTTAATAGAATGTATAAAACGCACCCTAAGTGGAATTTTTATTTTTTGTCAATGGTGGATTTTGAAAAAACGACGGAGCCACGAATATATCAATTCTTCAGTCTAGCAATTAAAGGGACAGGCTTGGGTTAAACCCAAAAAATATTTTTGTTTGTGAGTCTTTTTCTATTTAAAAGCAGTCATTGTGAAAATTCTTCGACTATTGGGATCGGAACTCCGTCATTGCTGTAAGTTTCGTAAATTGCCAGAGAGAAGGCTATTTTTCTACATAGAGTACATCTATATATAGACTGGGTGCACGTAGACTTCAGCGCCCCTAATAGTAGGGAAATAAATCATTTAAGTGAAAAGAATAAACAGATAATACATAAAAATTACCGTGAATGACTATAAAGCTGGGACACTCTAACTTTCCGGCAGTTTTTATTGATATTTACGATAAATTTTACCGTACTGAAGGGTAAAATTTGCCTGCCGTAGAGTAAAAGTTCCCTGTATAAATCTTAGAGAAAACCAAAATTTGTGGTAAAATTTGTACGAAATATTTTTTAAAAATCTGGATTTTCTTCCAATTGTTGTAGCAGTATCATTAATACTTAAATAAGTACATTATACACATTTATATTTGAGTTAACCTAAAATGTGTACACGCTCAGTTGTTTTCTTTATCAGCTGTCTTCTTTTTCTCAATTCAGGCAAATTTTACCATTCAGTGCGGTAAAATTTATAGTCTGTGAGGTAAAATTTGTAGTCAATGAGGTAATTTTTATAGTAAAATATCAGTAAAAAGTGCCAGAAAGTAGGACTGTCCCAGCTTTATAGTTATTTACGGTAATTTTTACCCTGAATTTCGTTATAATTTTTATTAGAAAATTCTCTCTGTGTACATAAAATGGATAAATTAATAACTTTTGCACGACAGAAATTGTACACAAAAATAGCGCCATCTTACGGCCGAGTAACGCGGTCGGGGTAGTACAAAATACACAGGCTCTCGTTATGATCATTCAATGAAAATAATTTTTTATAAGTTTCTGACAATCCGCGTGATCTCAATTTTTTTCTTGAATTGACATATTTCTGTATTATTAAAATAAATTATAAGGATATTCTCTGATTAATTAGTAATTAAAAAAATATTATTTTCATTGAATGTCCATAAGAGCCTGCGTTTTTGTACTACCCCGATTTCGTCACTCGACCGTAAGATGGCGCTATTTCTGAAAATAAGATAGCAGATACTATACGCGATATCCGTATATCCATATATATTATGTATGAGGATGGCGACTTAGGAAACTTTTGACTGATGGCAGCCCGGTGAAATAAGTCTCCAGTCAATCAGAAGCGGCGATCTCTACGCTCTGATAGGTTGGAGTCTTATCCCGCTTGCGTCACCTATTGGCCCGATCCCAATACATACTTGGTTAAATCTTTAATTTCACCATTGTAAAACCTCAAAATCTGTATCGCACAGGATACGATGGACGCATTTTTTTTCGATGGTTATTCGTGTACTAAATTGATGGTTGACGTAATTAATAGTAAGCGGAGCACTTTTTCGCTAAAAATTTTTGAGTATTTTGCACGCCGCAAAGTTCCTACAATAAATTTGGTATTGACAATAGTGATTTATCCTGACCTATGGGATGAAGATTTTGAGATTTTACATACTTGACAAAGTGTTTATTGACTCGTAAAAAAATATTTTTTTGAGTTTAACCGAGACCTGTCCCTTCAAATGATGAAATTAATGAATTTTGCATTTAATTTTTAGGGTATGTGTCAGACCGACTTCACCCATCGATAAATGTATTAGAAAATTTCGTTTTTCTAGAAAAATACACATCAGCATCAAATTTTCTCTCCAGGATCACTTTATGTATAAAAAATGTAGAGAAGAACACTTGAATTTTTATCAAAATCGAAAATTAGGAAAATGACGTGATTATTTAGTTCCACATGCATACCTTTATTTACATAACGTATGTCTCATGTCAAAACTAAAAAAAAATAAAAATTTTTAAAAAATAGCTAAAAACAAGTGTGTTTTATGTAACATAATACAAGAATTCATCATAATATATTATTACTCAAACTTAGATGAAACTTTAGAAAAACTAATTCATGTTTTATGTTGCATAGAACAAACTTGGTTTTAGATATATATTTTTTATTTCTGCATGAGACACGAGTGATATGAATGAAGGTATGCACGGGGAACAAAATGCAATTATTATTTGACTTTGGTCCGAAAATATACAGTGGAATTTCGATTCCGCAAAGTCCTCGAGACCTAATGCACAAAATCGAGGCTCAATAGCGTGGCGCTTCTCACAAACGTGCGATATATAATGAAACGTTTTAAAATCAACATTACATGAAAAATCATGTCATAAAATGATGTTGAGTTCACGTATCCATATATTTTAGGGGATGTGAAAGAGTCGCTGTATGTATGCTTACCACGGAAAATATTTAAAACTGTTTTCTGGTTGCAAATAATAACGGAATATTTCGAAATTATATTCGTTTTTTTTAATTTGTTTAATCACGACTAATTGTTTAAAACAGTAAAGCCGATAATACATATCACTCCAAAAAAACATTTAATTTCAAGAAAAACGGCTTACCAAATATGTATAAGCATTGTCTGGTTAAAATTTAAAAAGATTCCGTTATTATTTGCAACTAGAAAACAGTTTTAAATATTTTCCGTGGTAAACAATGCATATGGGACTAGCGACAAGTGAGTCTTAAAGACTCGAGGTATGGTTTTAAGATATTGTAACTGATATTTTTAATAGTTCAAAGTAAATATTAACGATTTACTACGCTTTGTTTTGTGTTAAAGCATCTTCTCGTACTAAAAAAGGTTTTTTTTATTATAATTTAAAATCAAATCGATTAATAACTTCGAAACTATGCAATAATATCCCTTATATTACAATAAAATGTCTAATTTTTAGTTCGAAACGATTTTTCGTTTCAATTTTGTCTAATATAACGCGAACAGAAGTCGGTCGTCTTTTTTACTTTTATCCTAATTATATAGTTTAATTATAGTTTTTGTTAGAGTAGTTTATCCGATCTTTATATATACATATATACTAGTGATTTGAGATGGACAAGAACTGTACTATGTTCCCCCCACTCCTTTGGGTTAGACAGAGACTTTCGAAGTCGCTTCGCGTCGCGGAAGCTCAGTGTCGCCTCGACTGCATTGCCACGAGCATCTCACGTGACAAAAGTATAGTGAAGCCCATTAAATAAAGACTTATATTGTTTATTATAAACAACCTTGTTTAATTATTTATCTGACCCATACCTCCACAACTATAAATATTCAACAGTTTTATTATATTCTTTAAACATTATTTAATAAACGAACAAAGTTTTAAATTATAATACTTAATACACTTCCTTAAAAAAAATCCCAATATTTGTCTTTTTTTGAGTGTCACACTAGAGAAGCTCTTCAGAAAAAAACAGAGTAAATAAAATTGTGAAATTGGGTCTCATTGGATCGAATACACGTTTTCGCTAAGCTCATTGGAGGATTTCAAATGCATTCGACCAGAAATTTCCCACGTCGAGTGTACAATGCAAAATTTGAGTATTTTGAAAACACAGATCTTTGTAAAAAACTTTATATTTTCTAATATATGCAGATTCTAAATATACCAAGAAACTTTAAGGTAGCCGATATGCTTTGCAAAATATTTCATTTTAAAAGTACGTAATAAGAAGTTATTTAAATATTAACCGCTGAAAGATGTGACAACGCCGCAGACGAGCCGATGTAAAAAGGAGGTCATGTCTATATCGACGAGTGGTCCAGTGACCGTCAGTTTTTATTGAATTTTGCAGCATACATATCGAAATTTCATTAGTTATATTAATGAATATGAATATTAATATTCAGAAATATAATTATGACTGAACAACGTCGATGGTTTAATTTATAAAAATGCGATACTTGTACGATCCAATACACGACTCAAATCGCTACTTTGCACACAAAACAAAAGCAATAAAACTAACCTTCTTATACTTTTCGGATAATGCCTCTTCGCTGTCTTCAATTTTGATGAAACCTTTTCTTTTGGCAAACCGTCCCTTGCGGCGACCGCGCTCGTGGCGCGCGTAATATGGGCTCATTTCAATTATAAAAAAATCTACCTTAATAAAAACACTTTGCTCCGAGCTCCGAGCCTTGTGTTTACACCGCGATTTCCTCCCGATATGTAGGTTAGGCCAACGGCGGAGTCAAAAACTGAGAGAGCTAGCGCGCGACGTTGCCAAATTTCCAATCAGTTCTTACGAACTTTGTTCGAAATGAGCGATTGAAATTGATTTTCAGAAAGAGTAAGTAATTGTACGAAGGGCAAAATACGCTCTTCAAGTTTTCACATCTACTTTCTTGAAATAATTATATGTGAAGTATACAAAATACATCCAAAAATGGTTTAATAGTTTTTTATGACTAAGAAAATGTTTTCAAAATCGTTTTGAAAACATGTAAAAACATTTTTAACAATAAATATTACAAATTATAGGAGAAAATGATTGAATATTTGTCTATTAAAAACAAACCTGTATCTTTTTTACATACAAAGATAACGAATAACTACCTTGCTTGGAGACCTTTATAATGTAATACACCTGTTAATTAAGAATCATAAAATCGAATTTCAAATCGATTTTTACTGCAAATCTGCGATTATTTCATATTAAAATTCCTAGCAAAAAATGTTAGGAAATGGTCAGGAGATAATTAAGAAAATTGCTTAATAAGTTTTTCTTTTGGGGTGTACTAGACTTTTGGCTCTTATTAGAATATGAGACACAATATGAATATTTCAAATAACAATTTTACATTTTATTGCTACTTTTTATTCTGCTATCTCAAAAAAACGCATGTATTTAATAATTCACTTACTTGTATCTGCTCGGGCAGGACATTCTCCTCCGAAGCATCGATATCCACAATGTTCCTACTCCTGACAGCTCTCTTGCTCCCACTATTATGATCCATAATAACCATAGGCTCATCGTCGCTGTCCAAATCAATCACACTGGGCTGTTGTTGCTGCTGTTGTTGTTGTTGCTGTTGTTGCTGCTGTTGCTGCTGCTGTTGCTGGTGCGGATGTTGCTGCTGCTGTTGCTGCTGCGGATGTTGCTGCTGCTGCTGCTGGAATACACCACCACCAGTTCGCTGCAAGTGCGCCTGCAGCTGCTGATGCTGCTGGGGCGACAGGGACTGTATGTTCTTGGCGACGTTCTTGGGCACGAGGAAGTGCGTCGCAGGCTTGACGAAGGTTATGCTGCTACTGGCCACGGCTTTGGGAACCGCCGACATCGGCACAGCGACGAGCTTTTGGTTTGCAGTGTGGGTCACTTTGATCTTCTTAGCACCGGTGGACAAGGCGACTTTCAGGAGGTTCGCCAGGGGCACGGGGTTTATTGCCATGTTATTCGAGCTTATGGGTTGGAAATGCTGGAGTTGTTGGCTTATTTTCTGATGTTGTTGTTGGGAGATTTGTTGCAGTTGTGGTTGCTGTAGTGGTTTTTGTGGTTTTTGTGGTTGTTGTGGTTGTGGTTGCTGTTGTTGTTGGGGTAGTTGGCGGATTATCTTGGGTCGGATTTGAGGAGTGTTCGCATCCTGCAAAGGAAAATTTGTTTGATAAATGAAGCTTTATTCTTATTCTGTAGGATACTTTGGTTTTTACCCATTTTATATTATGATTCTTATTCAATTACTGGAGTGATTTTAATTTTGTACAACTTGTTTTATTAGAGATGATTTTTTGCATGAAACAAGAACTTTAAAATTTATAGGTACATAGAACTTAAGAATTATATAATATAACCCAAAGGGCCTCAGAAATACTTATTAAAAGAGTCAAATATAATAAGAGAACTAGTACTTTTTTGATGATTTTTATTTCAAATAATCATGCTTGGATAAAGAAACAGATTTTTTGTATTGAAAACAATGTGAGTTTAACAATAGTATATTCATCAAAATTGCATGATAGAAAGTTAAAAATACTATACACTTGAAAACGTATAGTTATTTATTATGAATTCATTACATTATTATATTTTAAATATTATATATTATATATTTTCATTATATTTTAAATTCTGTATTATTTTGTACACACCAAAATTAAGCATTTACTTTCCATTTTATTTTGGTTTTAAAGTTGATGCATATTATAACAAACTATCTATCATGTGTGTTTGAAAATAATAGGTTTAAATTCCAAAAAGGTCCAAAAACTTTGGCAGTCTTAGAAAGGCTTTTATATTCGATATAAAATATAAAATAAAGAAATTAGTAGTGCATATTTCCTAATAATCATGGAAAAAAATGACACTTTAGATCATAGAGTAACTTAAAAAGGGAAATTTTGAATTTTTTATGATCTAAGTGGTATAACTTTTCTCTAGCTTCGTGTTTAGGAAATCTACATCATGTAATTCTTCATTTTATATTTTAGAACAAGTATTTGTAATCCAAAACCATCAAATTTAAAATATCGTTGCCTATTTTGCTTTAATTCAAGCTACTTTTTCATGAGTTTTTAATGTTTTTTTTTTATGTTTAAAGAGCTAAACAACAATAATTTTAGATTTAGATTTCACGTTCCTACATAAAATAAGAAAAATATAAATTCTCAAGTATATAACATCCTTAAGGGGATGTCGAATACCGACATTGCAGTTTTTCGTTCTATTCAATGAATCAATGAGATTTTCAAATTTCGCAAACGTACGCACAATCCATTTATCACTAAGAATGTGCATACGTTCGTAAAATTTTATTAAAATAACAGTTGACTGCGCAAAACGAAAAATCGATAATGTTGGCAACTGGGTATAAGGTTTACGACTCCGATCTCCCCTTAAGCTTTTACGGACATTATAACGAAGAAAGTCACCTTGACCGGAGCCACCAGCGAATCGTCCGCGTCGTCGGGATTCATGATCTCCGTATCGCCCTCGATCATCGTCTGCTCGCAGGGGATCATCAGGTCGGCCGGATCAATGTCGGACTCGAGTTTCGTCGAACGCTTGTTCTTGTAGTACTCGTGGTCCAGGTAGCCATTGCGATCGTTGTTCTATTCGATCAAATGATAAAATTACACATGAATTATAGAGTTTTTAAAAGATGTTTAGTTAAGAACTTAAATAAGAGGGTTAAAATGTCGGTAACTATAGATTTTATTGGGTAGACTTTATCATTATATTTAGGTAATTATAATAGAATTTTTAAATACATATTTAACTGTTTTCACAGTTTATTATATTACATTTATCATTGTAGATACAAGCATATAAGGTGTCCGAATACTAGACATCTAACCGTCGATACTTTTACCTTATCTAGCGCGAAATTAATATAGAGATTAATTCCAAAAAATTGCGTAGTGAGAAATAATCTCGTTCCTTGAGCTTACCGTGTTTATGTTCAGCATTCTATATTAATCAATTCAACCCTATTAACTACTTCAATCATTTAACAACTATATCAAAGGAAAGATGATAAGGTTTATTAAGGGTAAGGGAGGGGAGGGGGGCTCCACCTAGGATAATGTAACCCATTATTCTCAAAGCGGCTACATAATCGTCGATTAATTTCCTGCCTAGGAAGTATCAATTAGTTCGTTTGAAAAACGAAGAAAAAGTGTAATGAATTAATTTGATGAAAAATATAGTCTTTGACGTGAAGGACTTGTTCTTCCTATTCTGAAGTTATTTATATATTTGAAATTTTTGGACCGAAATTAAATACTTTGAGCGGTCATATTTAACTTCATTCTAAAAATTTCGCAATTCTGCGATTTCAGAATCAAAAGAGATTAAATTAAATCTTTCTATTTTAGAAACTATATTTTTAAATGTTTAATTCAATCTATTTTGCACGTTTTATTCACATAACAGAAAACACTTTAAAAGCGTTTCATTAACAAGTTTTTGGAAACCAAAAAATGTTGGATAACAAGTTGCCCAAAGTTTCAGAAACGTTTTCAAAATGTTGAAATGGCCGCATTTATTACTTAATCAACATGTGTTGAATAAATGTGTTAGAAACAAATTCAAACCGTGAACACGTTGCTGAAACTTTATTCTACAAAACGTTTATAACAATAAATCATAAACGTTAAAAACGATGCGGCAAAAACATCTCGAAAGTATATTGATCATTCTTTTAATATTCTTTTTATTGATAATCCTTACTATTTCAAGAGTGGACCCCAAGAATAAAAAATCTTTGTACATTTTAACATTTTTAAATTTGGCAACGGATTCTTAATTAGCAACCCTTGAAACCTTTGTACATACACCGACGTTTATCGGAAAACTTTAATTATTGTTGAATTTAGAAAGGTTTATCTTATCCTTGGAGTTGCCTCTTCATAAAGCAAGGTTTAGAAATACGGGATAAACTTTCAGCTATCGCGTTTGTTTTTTAAACTTGTTATTTTTCCGTCTTTCACGTGTTCTAAACAAATTCCAAAATGTTCGCTAACGTTCTTTCCAACATTTCTCGGTTTTAGGTGATTATCCCCTGGTCTATGCCAACATGTATTTCTTATTTTGTCTCAAAAAATCTACGAATCTCATTCGATTTAAAATTTCAAAGTTCATTATGCTATTAGTCTAAATGAAAAAAAAAACAAAAAAAATCATTATTTTATAAAACAGTCTTCAAAAAGCCTTTTCTGCAAATTCATTTAATTAATTTAACATTAAAATTAAACAGTTAAAATAAACTACTTAGACAATTCAAAAACGGTGAATACTTCGTACATACTTAAATTAAAAAATTAAATCCCAAATAAAATTTGTAGATTCTTCGAGACAAAATTACAAAAAATACACAGGTTATCGTAATCCAGAGGAAAACCACCTTAAAAAAATCCCGTTGTCGAAACCTCTCCAAAAACCCTTCCAGCTCCATCGATTTCGAATCCGTACACGCACGACTATCAACTACACACGCATGAATTACCACTTGCGACCAGGAGTTGCGGGCGGGCGCGACGTTGCGTATCTTGCGCCTCTTGACGGGCGGCGAGTCGGGCCGCTCCTCGTCCGGTACGTAATTCACGTCCTCCTCCTCGTCGTCGTCCGAGTTGGATAGGGTCCGCCGCCTCCGGCGCTTGCGCTTGCGCGAGCAGCACTTGGTCTCGTCCAGGTGCATCTTCTCCTCGATGTCCTTCGAGCTCATGCGCCTGTCGTTCTCCAGTATTCTGCGAGACAACGGAGGAAGGGAATTTTAGCGTGTTATGCTCGTCGCCGACGATTTACTTTCGATTCTTATCCATTATAAGTTTATAATTCTTATTCTTTATGCATCTGGTGCAATGCCGATGAGTGTTGCACTGAAAATTTTCATTATTGATCACGGTTTTTGTATCGGTAAAACTCTGATCAACTATCCAAATTCGTATTTCCGTGTATACGAGTAAAAACGGCAAAATGGGATAGTTGATCACGATTTTTGTTCTGACGAATCTCTGATTAACTATACAAATTCAGTTTTTTAAACAATTGTTTTTTAACGAATCTTTGATCAATTATTCAAATTCGTCTTTTCGTCTATATAAGTCTGGACTGTCTCCCAAAACCCAAGCTTAAAGTGAAAATAAGAAAGTTCTAAGTAATTATCCTAAGTAATTAAGTTCCCTTTAGTAATTAAGCTAAATGATGGACTCTTCTAACTGCCTATGACTTATACAATATACGAGCATACATGCCTTATAGATTTTATCACAGAAAGAATGCTCATCTGTACACCACAGGTATAAAAATTCGTTACGCTATATCATTAGTGACACTGCATAGCTCAAAACTAAAACTTTTCTATAATATTTGTGTTAGTATTTTCTCAACCCTCTCAAGTTTTTTGGAATATACTTAAAAGTACACCCGGAAACGTTAACATCAAGTAAAATACAAAAACAATGAAAAATGCCGTTCGTCACACTATGTCTTTAATGGGCCTGCACCGATTAAAATTAAAAAATTCTTAGGCATTCGTATTAGTACTTTTAAACAGATTAGAAATGTCTCAGAAACAAAATCGTACATTAGATTAGTAATAAATATGTGCGATATATTTAAATATTTAATATTAATTTAGTATTACTTTAAAAAACAATTATATTTTCGTAAACATTAAGTAAAGGTGCGTGTACTGTGTATATTACACATTGGCATTAATTTCAATATAATATTTATATTTAAATGATTTACAAGTCCTTCATACGAAAGGCATAGTATTTCACTTTTAGCAATGTCTATTTTAGAAAATAGAGAATTCTTACTTGGTCACTGTTTCAATGTGCGTCAGCAGTCCTCGAGTAATCGACCTCAATGGGAATAAATCCTTAGGATCACAGACAAAACACTTCCAAGTGTCTTCTGCCTCTATTCTCTTGATGGTTGGTGGGTCAAAGTTTCGCTTTATGCATTTACTGCAAAAAGTATTGCTACAATAAGAGCAACAGTAGAGATTTCCACCGTTTGCACACCATCTGCAAAACATGTCTGTTGCATCGTCTCCTACAAAAACAAGTTATAGTTAACGAGATATTCACTGATAAATTTAAAAATTGCTTTAAAAACTAAAGCAATTTATAATAATTAAAACCGTTCTTACCTTGTTCAAAAGTACCATCCCCGTAAAATTCCCTGCACTTGGCACACAACAGTGTACGCAGAACTGGATGTTCGTGCATATTGTGCATTTCTGCTGGTGCAGAGCCAATGTGCTCATCACAGCCTGAGCAATGCAGTCTGAGAAAACGGACGGACGCAACATCTAGTGAAAGTAAAGAGTCAATGAAAAATTAATTTTTGTACAGTAGCTAAATTTTATGAAAAAATATAAAAACTTACCGCTGCCATATGTTAATTTGTAAAAATCATTTTCTTCATTCGAAAAAGTCTGACAGGGGAAAGATTGTGGATGCTTGTGTAATGGTGTTACTAAAATTATAAAAGAATTTTATAATTATTTTATTCTTGTTTTTCGTTTGAGTAGATTATAACTATTATAATTCAGATAAACTAAGCTAATAAGTATGTAACTTCAAAAAACTTCGGTTTTAATTGTTCATATAATCTCCATTGAAATATATATTGAAAAAAATTATTCAATTAATTTTGAATTTTTTATATATTTTGAATTATTTTTTTGGTTATAAAAAATATACTTTCTTTGTTACTAATGTTCTGTGATCACAAATTATATAATTAATAGAGTTTCAATCTTTGAATTAAATAAAATAAAATAAAATAAAAATAAAAAAGTAAATAATAGTTTTTCAAAATTCTACAGTATAGGAAAATTCAGGCTAATATGATAAATGCAAGGCATTACGATATGGTATGTAGTAGCCATAGATTGATAAAGAAATGTACACATTTAAAATAAAATACATTATAACAAACATTCTACATGTTAATAACTATTTATGCAAAAGTTATAAAACAATTTAATTTATTATAAACAATAGCAACAATCAAGTTTGTACGTGTAGGAACCCAAACTGTTTATGCCATTGATTTTTATCAGTGAAATATTCAAGATTAAATAGCCAGAGTCAATTTTAAATTCTTTTACTTTGATATATACAAGCTAATACAACTAGTGGGTACCATACATAAAGTAGTACTGAATACCTAAACCTAAACTGTTCATGCCATTGAATCTAATAGTTAACATTGAATAACCAGTCTTGAGTAAATTACAAGACAAAATTTGATTTTGACAAATACAAGCTAATACAATTTGTACATAGTTCTTTAAAGTTAAAACTCTATACTGAAAAATGTGTATATTGTACAGAATAAAATACCTAAACAATTGCTGCTGTTGAATTTATCTGTAAATTTTTAAGCCTAAACAACCTGTACCAATTAAATTACAAGACAAACTTATAATTTGACAAATGTGAGCAAAGTTGTCTAACTTGAACGTGAAAGCTACAGCTCGATGTACAAAACTGAGTAGTACTCTATAGCAAAGTATCGAAACTGATACTGGTTGTATACCCCTGATTCTTAACAGTGAACTATCCAAGCTGAACGAACCAACACCGAACAAATTACAACCCAAACTCTAACAAACGCAATCCTCGCTAACACAACTGCTACGCAACAATTCCAGCTCGATACCCAAAAACCAATCACCGCCCAAAACTCCAAGCATCCGAGTACCCCAGTTCCCTCCGATACCCCCATCCCCTCAACCTCCCATCCAAAAATCCCAAAAACCCCTCGAAAGCAGTCTAAAAAAAGGGCGCTAAAAAAGCCCCACTCAAAAAAGCAATCTATAGGTTATGCCTACATCCTCGGTCGCCATCCCCCCCACCTCCACTAACCATTCTCCTTGCTGTCGGCCACCTCCTGGACCTCGACCTCGAGCATCGACGCGATGTCCATCCTGACAACGGGGCGGCGGCTCCTCCTTTCTTCCCTGTGTCCTCTCTTTTAATTCTCTCTCGGCCGCCCGCGGGGGAAAAAAAGCTGAGCGAACTCTCTCTCTCTCACTCCGAGTCTGGGAGGCCCCAGATCCCAGATATTCCGTCTCTGTGTACAAGTGTGCGGTGAGTCTGTGTGCGTGTGTACGTACGTGCGTGTGCGTGTGTGTGTGCGGTGGATCACGGCGCCGCCATGTTAAAATGTGGGCTTCCTCGCGCGCGATGCCGAAACCGAATGCTCCGCACGCCGGAGCATTAGAAACTTGTCTAAGAGACACGAGCTTGATTTCTCGAGTGCAGGGAGAATAAACATGCACTTGGCGGTGGTGTGTGGATTCTTGACGAGTCGTCGTCGCTTTCAATCGAGGGGATACAAAGATAGAAAGATAGAATGGTTATGATACGCGAGTGTCTTGGTTCGCCTAGGGGGTTATATACGATGTGGCTTTGTTTTAGAACGGAGACAGAGAGGAAAAACACTGCGTGTGCCCTCGTTGGATTTCTTCTTTCACGTGGCGCGCTTGATATGTATCATCCACCAGTTCCGACTTTGCCAATTTTGAAAAGGATCTAGCGGATCCGAATCGCCCTTCTTTTCAGGGCCTGTTCTAGCGGCAACATCGTCGTGGTGTTTCTGTTATTACTCTTTCTCAAGCTTCCACTGACACGTCAACAGGTGACGAAGAAAACGCGGCGCGCGTGGTTATCCAAAAAGTCCCACATTGTCGTCTTTCCGTTTTCGGGCGACCGGGAATGAAGTAGTGGATAAAAGGCCGCCGAAATTCGCACGAATGGTTAGGTATATTGCGAAGTATGCAGTGTGTACAGGATAAGAGAGAGCGACGCACGCACGCCGCCGGCTCCCCGCGTTTTGCGCGGATGATAAAAGAGAGGTGGTCGTCGTGCTTTGGGTGGGTGCGAGCGGGAGGGATATAAGTATGTGTATATATGTATAGAAGCGTATAGTGCAGCTGCTGCGATCGCGCGCGCTAAATAATAATAGCCACGCGGGCTGCAGCGATATATCCTTTGTTTTTAGAGAAAAAAAATTGGCGTTTGAACGAGATAAATTTTTGTAATAGTGTTCTTTTTGTACATTATTGAACTTGATTCGGTTTTTGTAATTGAGAAAGAAGTTCGGGATTTGTTAATGTGGAAATATGTTTTTTTCTTTCTGTCTTTTTGTGTTAGGTTTGAAGATTTCTGAAAGTTTGTTGAATATAAAAAGTGAATAATTGTTTTTTTAATTTTTAGCGGTTAGTTTTGCGAGATCTCGAAAACATTGGGGCGCGAGTCTCTCAAAAGAATTAATACCTATACTTCATCACTGTTTGAAAACGCGAATCTGGCTACAATAAATTATACTACTTTCAATTTATTAAATCTTATTTAAAAAGTACTTAGGTATCTGAATGTGAAAAGAATTAATTTTTCAAATATAGCAGAAAATCTTTTTTGAACGAGCTCTCGAAAATATTTAGCCGCGCGAAATTCAAACTTAAATGCGAGTATTAATTATAATAACGCATTCTATAAATTAGTTATGTTTGTATTTGTATTTTTACTTTAAATAAGTTCGTGACATTCAAAACATAAACATATTGAGATCCTCAATTTATGAATGATTTGCAATTTATATGAATGAAGGGTTGTCCAGCGCCTACGTTTGTTTACAAATGGCGTCGAGGGTTGTATTTCGTGTTTACTTTTACTCCAACACCTGACGATATCTTATAATTGTTTATAAATTTTAAAAATGACGGAAAGCAAAGATAAAAAGAGTGAACTCCAAAAAGCTGCTAAAAAATTAACTGAGGATATTCAGAATATGGGGAATTATAAAAATTTATATAACGAAATTCAGGTAAATATTACAAATATTATTGTTCACTAAAGCATCTTTCATTTCATTTCAAGTATAAAAGAGTTTTCAAAATATTTTTTTTATTATAATTTAGAGGCTAGTTGCATCTTCAGCAGTAAAAAAGGATGATTTTAAAAATACCTTATTCGAAGCTTTAAAAAATGAAGGTTTAGAAACAGAGCTTAGAAATACTGTATTCCATTGGACGAGATCACAAGTGAGCGACAAAAATAGAATTTATACTTTCATAAATCTAGGTAGTCTCATTAATCCTTAAACATTTTCAGAGATTAACAGAACCAAAAGAAAATGTTAATGAGTATCAAGCAGACTTAAGTTATCTTAAAAAAGCACAGATTCAGTGGGAACGAAGAATTCAAAAGTCTCTCAATTCCATGTGTAATGAACTGAATGTTCCATTAGCACGAATCAGACCGAATGCTGACCGAGAAGAACTGTCCGAAAAATGGAATGAACTAAGCACATGTGATTTTGGTATAAATTAAATTCATCCAATTAATTTAGTAGGAACTTGAATTTTTTCATAAATTAAAATTTATATATTCTTTTTGTGGACAGACATTTCTCAGTATAGACCATTGTATGCTCCTAAAGACTTTTTAGAAGTTCTTTTTTCTGTAAGAGATCCATCATTTAAAAAACAGCCGTATGTAATTTATAAAATTTATGTAATATTATATTAGTATTATCTTCTAATGCATTCGTAACTTTATTATTTAGAAATGAACCAAATTGGGAATTTAGCCACATTCAAATTCGTGTAAAAACTTTAGCTGAATTGGTAAAAAGTTTTTGTTAAATCAACGGTTTTATCATTGTCTCTATCAAAAAATAGTAAAATATTTATATTTTTACAATTTAGAGAGAGACGTACAAAGAACTTTCTCAAGGTGTTGCACTGCTTGGAGTTAATGGAAACATTCCATCTGCTGGAAATTACCCAAATTTGGAAGCTGAAAGAACCCATCTTGGTGAAAAAGTATTAATGTCCAATCATGCTCCTATTGCTCAAGAATTTTTAAAACGTGGAGCTCCTAGAGCATTGAGAGGAAGGCTTTGGTCTCTTGTTTTAGGATCTGTTATTAGAGAAAGTGTAAGATTTCTGTTATACTACTATTATTGTATAATAATTTCATTATTTCAAAACAAAATCTGTAATATTTATTATGCATATAATTTTTTTTTTTAAATTACAGGATGTTGAATATTATGAAGAATTGAAGGGAATGGTTCTACAATATGATATAATGGTAGACAAATTAATAATCAAAGTATGTCTTATATTTCATATAACAAAATCCTAAATTGAAAAGAAATTGAATTTTTAATTTGCTTTCAATTTTTGAAGGATGTTCAATTAACAGCTAGTAATGACGATCAATATTTTGTATTTGAAGACGTTTTATACAAAACTATGTTGAGTTTTTCAAGGGACTCTGAAGTTCTTGCTCCAGTTACAATGGATAAAAGTGCAGGTGGTCAAGTAATTCATGCGGTGCTGCAGGGCAAACCTGCAACTTTAGAAAACACATTAGTTTTTCCACCAAGTGGAGTTATTCCTTTCCATGGTTTCACTATGTATGGTAAGGTATTGGTAATACGACTACTTCACAGGGAGAAATTTTTATTTTTAAATTATGTTTCTTTTTCAGCTACACCGTTTTGCTATTTATACGATGATCCATGTGCCATGTATTTTACATTTCGAGTAATTTGTAAATCTTTTGTATGTTTCTTTTTCAGCTACACCGTTTTGCTATTTATACGATGATCCATGTGCCATGTATTTTACATTTCGAGCATTTTACCTGAGATACTGGTTCCGCCTTCACACAGTATCAAGTCATGAACAGGGCATTGTTGCTCTGTGCCTTCTTTTTGAAAGATTATTGCAGTGTCATGAACCACAACTATGGGCACATTTTAGAAATTTACACATTCAACCGTTAGTATTTAATTACAATTTGTTTTTTAATTTTATTAAGCAATCGAATCATTGATTGAGTATATATATTTGTTTGCAGAATCAAAATTGTTTTTAAATGGTTGATGCGAGGCTTTAGTGGTCATCTTCCACCAGAGCAATTGTTATATTTGTGGGATTTGGTTCTTGGATATGATTCCTTAGAAATTATTCCACTGCTTGCTGTTACAATTCTTAGTTTTCGTAAAGAAAATCTTATGCAAGTCAACACTTTGCATAATGTTGAAGTACGTCTAAATTTTTGCTTTTACGATGTTGTTGTAAAATTGTTATGCAAAATTATATTTTTATTTTGCAGGCTGTACTGGCTGATTTATCATCGTTAAAAGTCATGCCACTGTTGCAATTGAGCTTATTAAAAGACTGAATAAAACATCTGTGATCAAATTTACAAAAAATTGTTGTATAGTATTTAGATTTATATTGCGGGCTATAAAAGAAATGAACAAAAGTCCATAACTACACATTTATAATTATAAAAATGATTTGTATATTACAAATTTATGTGTTCAATTTAAAAAAAAATTACATGGGCTTCTCTAATCATAGAAATATAGTATAATACTTCGTTACTAATTTGTACAGCAATGTATAAATCTAAATGTTTTGTTAATAAAAATTGTTCTGTAAAAATTGTTTTGTAAAAATTGTTTTTATTTACTTATTTTTTATCAATATTAACTATTTTTAAGAAATAATAAAAATTATGCTAACGATTTCTCAATTATCAATAAATATTTGTATGAAATTATAAAAGAAATTTTAAATATTGGATATAGTATACGTATATGAAATATAAGTTTGATAAAAAAAAATAATATTAAATTTATATATCTATATACATTTATGATAATCGACCAATCAAAAATATTAAGATCTCCATGATCACATTGAACAAACCCGAGACTCCCGAGAGGTTGCTCATCTATAAAACTACACACGCTACCTTACCCACTGTGTACGCTATATATATATATATAGTTGTTTGGATTAAACGTTTACGTTATACGCGAGATGTGTGGCGCTGACGTGGGTAGCTCGTGGAGAGGGGATATAGGTTATAGCCTGGGAATGAATGGTTGTATTAGTTGCGCTGTGACGTGAAAGAGGGACGCCACTTTTCAAACACAAGATCGTCTCATGAAAAACCAAACAACAATCAAATAAAGGTAATTATTAATTTACAACTTAAAATTGAACATCTCACTGTTTAAACATTGTTTTTGTTTTATTGATAACTATGTGCAACGCGTGCGAACGTTATAAAAACGGACACATAGTAGCCACTCCCTGAATGTCCCCTCCCTTTCTAACTGTTGAGTCCATCACTGCACATACTCTTGCATATGAGTAATCTCACTGAAATAATTGCTTTGCTCTTTTAAACGAGAAAAATACTTTTGTTTTATTAAATACATTGTACGTGAGCAATAACTATGTCGGCGATACGGTGATATTTTTGTTGTTATCGCTATTTATATTGTGTGGTGCATATAGTAATTAAAGGTACTTTTTAGAAAGATATAGTAACATTTATTAGTTTATTAGTTAATTAAATAAATTAATATTTTCTGAGTTATGTGTTTCATTATCGTGTTGTAATATTTTTTCAAAGATTTAAGGGGATGTCGGGCCCCGCCCCCCCTTTTTCTGTCCGACCTATTTTGTATTTCCAATTGTTTGTAAAAACTACAAGTCCGACTGACTTTATCTTGTACAGATCGGTTCATTATAGTAAGCACTACGGTGCTCAGCTCTAAATCTTACTGTAAAATTACATTAAAAGAAGTTATTAGCAAAAGTTTGGTATGATTACAATTTTGAGGTTAGGTTTCAATGCGTAAACACCCTATTGTATTTCCAATTAATCAGAAAAATAACTCATCAGATCAACTTTATCTTGCATGCAAAAGCTTTATTATAAAAAGCACTACGGTGCTCTGCTCTTAAGGTTTCCCTGCATTCTATATTTTAAAAGTAATCACTAAAAGAAAATACACGATTTTAGCTCCGACATCCCCTTAAGGTCATTGTTTTCAATTAGCTCAATTATTATACCTGATTATGAACTGTATGATAATGCGTTTATTCAGTAAATTGATTCTTAGATACTTAACAAAATATAACCAGAATTTATTTTTTAATTACAGGCAGTACAATGTCTTTAATAAGATTAACATTCCTGGTTACAACAATAACTGTAGCAGCATCTCAGACTTTATATTACAATGAAATAGAACACAGGTGTCCTAAACCATGGACAACGTTTCAAGATTCTTGCTATCGCTTTATAAAAAGCTTTAGACCCAGAGAAGATGCACGCAGAAATTGTTTAGCTTATCAGAGTGATCTGCTCTCTATCAATTCGCTCGAAGAACATGGTAATATATTGCGAGAGTTGCTACTGCAAGATCCGCAGCATCGAAAATGGTACACTGGAGTGAGGATGCAGGGCAGTTATTGGACAAACGAAGATGGTACACAACTAATAAACATGGAGAATGCCTTTTTGTCTGAAAGATTGGACAGTGGCTATGGAAAAGATTACCTTGTTTATGGATACAGTGACGGGCTGAAACGCTGGGGCTTAGAAAAAGTCAATGGACAAGATGCCTACTACTACATTTGTGAAGCACCTGCTGCTAACTTGTACTATCTGTTGTCGGATGATCGTACTTATCAGTATGGTATTGAAGTCAATGATCCACTAAGAATACCAAGAGGACCCTATTTCATTAAACAGCCAGAAAACAAAGTGTTTGACGTTAGCAAAAGGGTTGTGAGTAATGATGTATCTTTAAGTTGTTTAGCTGGTGGCTATCCAGCTCCAACATATGAATGGTTCAAGGAAGATTTCCATAATGACCGATTGGTTGCCAAAAAAATTGATCCATTAGCTAACGATAGATACACTGTTAGTGGAGGAACTCTCATTATTTTTGCTCCAAATCAGGTATTAATTTATTAATTTTCTTCAATCATGTTTGTGCATAAGTATAGTTAAATATATATCATTAATGATAAATAAATCAATTTCTAGACTGAAGATCGAGGAACTTATCACTGCAAAGCCACAAATACTTTTGGTACTATAAGATCAGAAAGCGTTGAGTTGTCGTTTGGATACATTCTGGAGTTCAATCTGAAACGTCCAGAAGAACGTGGTGACGAGCATTGGGGTAAAGCAGTTTACTGTGATCCTCCACAACATTTCCCAGGCGTCAAGTACTACTGGGCTCGAGAAGCATTCCCCTACTTCGTAGATGACGATAACGAAAGACTGTTTGTGTCAAACGATGGTGCCTTATACTTTTCAGCTCTTGAAAAGATTGATCAAGCCAACTATTCTTGCAACGTACAAAGTACTGCCTCTGACACTGGTCGTAATGGACCATTCTTCCCACTTTACGTCAGTCCTCACTGTAAGTGTCAAAATCCTTATTTAATAGAATATGAAAACGATGCATAGTAAGAACTTTTTTAATTATTCTTAACTTTTAAATATTACAGTAACGCCACAGCATCTCAAATTCCCGAATAATTTCCCAAAAATATTCCCTGAAGCTCCGATTGCTGGTGACCAAGTCAGGATGGAATGCATTGCCTTCGGATTGTAAGAAATAATAATTATTAATATATTAATATTAAGATTTAAAATATTCTCCATACGTTGTTATGCTAGACCCCACCTACAAAATTGTAAGTATCCTTAACTTCAAGCCTGGTCCGCCTTTCATTGCTCAGATTTGAAAAACTATCCAAATTCGCTATTCCTCCACTTTAAATTTGAAACGCATTCCGAGTCGAGGCTTAAAGTGGAGGAATCAAGGAAGAGAGGAAACACGAATTTTGGTAGTTGATCACGATACTTATTTGTATTGACAAATCTCTATGAGACGCTCGAAGAAGACGACTCTCAGCAAAAAACGTTTCAGAAACATTTCTGCAATCAGCCTTTTGAATGTAAAAATCTGAAAACAAAATTGCTAAACGTTTCAAAAACGTTTCTCAAATGCTAAAGTGGCCACCTTTTTTATTAAAATAAAAAGAAAGAAGCACCATTTTTTGTTGTATTATCTGTATGGTACCAACAAAATCGAATGTTTCACGTACATCTGAAATGGTAATTTTAATTATTTTTTGTTTATTTTAATAATAATCGTATGAATCAAGGCAGAAACGTTGCTCATACGTTTCAAATCTCGTTTACTTTACGTCTCTACAACGTATATATTTGGGGACAAAAGTGAACATTCTTTTTCAGCATTTGAGAACGTTTCAGCAACTTTATTTTCAATACTTCTTGGTTTCAAATAAACTTGTCGCAGAAACGTATCTGACACATTTCTTTCTATCGGGAACGACGCACGTAATCACATTAGTGTTATATAATGTTTATACCTAGCGAGCATAATCATCTTGAAATGATGTGATTCTTGTAATATCTGTGTAAATTAGGATAATGGGATGCATCATGAAAATAAATAATGAATTTTTCACGTGAAATAGATAGAATAACGAAAAATAGTTAGGTCCTATTTTGTTCTTTTGTCATAAAAATGTAAAACTTTAAAGTTACAGACTTTTGAAGTTTCTACATATTCGATACATTTTTGATCTGTGGGTGCCCGGAAAAATTACTTAAGTCCACTTTTCATGTTTTGAAGATATTACGGTTTAAAGTTTATAATTTCTATTTAAATTAATGTTAAATAAATTCAAAAATCGTTGATAGGGCTGATAGGGTCACTTATTTTTATACTTTCTTGATTTTTTGCAGTTTTATCTGAAAATATACTATGTAAGGATACTAAAATCACTTAAAACTCAATTTTCAAAAAAGTGTACTTAAGTCGTTTTCCGGTTCGCCACAGAGATTTTCTTTTGGTATCCTGAATTTCTTACATAGCATATTTTCATATAAATTTGTGCAAAAAATCAAAAAAGTATAAAAATAAATGACTATATGTACTATTTATAAACTTTTTAAACACTTGGTTAAACGGAAATTAGAAACTTTATTTTTTATCTCGATGCTATGTGGCGTCATGAAAGTATATAGGGTAGAGTCCCCCAGTATGACCACCCATGGTTATTGGGATCATACCGCTAGATGGCAATACTTTACATGCTGTATTAGATGCATGTTATAGTTCTATTAAATATTATCGGAGGTTCTTCTTTTTAAATCACATCTCCGAAGATTCCCACGAGAAAAACAAAAAAGCTGATAATTTCTGTGTCAAAGGTTATTTCCCAATGGTTAAATACATAGCCAATATATAAGATAATTAAATACAAATTATTTCATATATGATATTATTTAAATTAAAATAGAATTAAACAACATACTATTATATAACATTTACCTCTTTGAAGCACAATTTTAAGCATTTAGAGTAAAAATACTACGTTATAAACGTTAGGTGGTCATACTGGGAGACACTTTTTCAAAAACTCAAATCTCTCATTTTTCGTTATTAATTAATACTTAACTCAGATTATTAACTTTGACCAAAACTAATTTACAACGTCAAATAAATCCATTCATACAACTAATCCATTTTGGAATTTTCATTTTCGCCTTGGTACACAAAAGTTACAGCTAAAATATCTATGGGTGGTCATACTAAGGTACTCTCCCCTACCATCGTGTCGTCACTTGAATTTTCAAAGTCTGTATTCACTTTAATTTTGCCCAAATTGAAAAAAAAAAACATGACCTAACTATTTAAGTCTAAACTATTATAAAACACGAAATAAATAAAAGAAACCTCTGCTCTCCCAACCAAACAAATCCCTACATCTATCTATGCAGTGTGTCCAAAAAGTATGGAAACACCTAAATACTTTTTCAGCTAAAATATTTTTCCAACAGCTCAAGCTCATTCTTATAGTAACTTTCAACAAGAAATTCAATGGTGACCTTGAATTCGACCTTGAGATTGACCTTCAAGGTCAATCTCATTGGAATTTCAAGGTCAACTTTGTTTTTTTAAACAGTAACCCATTTTTTTGACACCGGCAATCGAAAGAGCGGGAAATTTTACGTCCAAATATGTGCTCAGGTCGTAGGTCAAGGGTGACCTTGAAGTTCAGCTGAAGGTCTCTTAAACTTAAACAAGGTTTGGGTCGGATGGACGGGACCGCTCTGTACTTCCTTGGGTCAGGTGTTTCTGAAAAAGTTCAAGGTTGTTTAAGTTTAAATGACCTTTAGCTGAACTTCAAGCTCACCCTTGACCTACGACCTGAGCACATATTTGGACGTAAAATTTCCCGCTCTTTCGATTGCCGGTGTCAAAAATAGGGGTTACTATTTAAAAAAACAAAGTTGACCTTGAAATAACCTTGAAGGTCAATCTCAAGGTCGAATTCAAGGTCACCATTGAATTCCTCGTTGAAAGTTACTATAAGAATGAGCTTGAGCAGTGGAAAAATATGTTAGCTGAAAAAGCATTCAGGTGTTTCCATACTTCTTGGACACCTTGTATATCTATCTCTAGGGGAGGATGGGATATTGCCGGTCACCTAAGCAAGAATGCATATTATTTACGTTTTAAAATAGTTTTTCATAAAGTTTAAATGATTAGGATAAATTTAAAGTTATTTACTTTAAATATTTCTAATCAGTTTCGTTTATAATTAAAACGTACCAAAGATATAAAACCAAATAAAAACAATAGATTTGGCTGGAATTGCCCTGAAGCATGAGGTAATACCGGTCAGCCTTCGTGCAATCGCAGTCACTATTAAAACATTACTTATATAGGTAAAACGTTTCTTTTAATTAATTATGTGAGCCTCAATATGACCAATCACAATATTCTTTGTAGTTTAACAATGAAATATGTAGGCCAAAAGACACTGTTAAACAAGAAACACTTAAGCAAAGATGAACTATCAGAGAGCGCAAAACAACACTTTACTAACCTCATGTTTGGGAGCGTCCATATGAATAACGTGGTGACCGGGATTACCTCAATTCTGCTTAATGTTTTAAATAGAAATTATAAAAAAATCAAACAATTTATTTGATTTCTTCTTTACTAATTCATATTGTTAGAGTGTTCAATTTGGCAAAATAGCATGAAGAAACTGTATAAAGTTTAAATAGTATTCGTAAAAGCTTAGCTTATAGGTCAGATTTCTTATAAGAAATGAACGCCTAAACATAATTTTTGCGCATAATTAACTAATAAACCAGAACAGAATGCTGTTTGAACATTAGATTGATAGCATGTTATGTTCCGTATGATATATTATTGGAATTATTATGTACAAATGTTTAAATTATTAAATATCTCTCTCTGTCTCCCAACAGCCCTGTACCCTCGTACAACTGGACGCGTCACGGTGCCGAGCTGCCCCGCGGCGCCTACCTCACGAACCACAACCGCGTGCTCGTCCTTCCCCGGGTGCGCATCGAGGACCAGGGCGAGTACATATGCCGGGCGCGCAACGAGAAGATCGCCATCAAGAACTCGGTCTACCTGTCGATCCAGGCAGCGCCCAACTTCACCGTGCCCCTCGCCGACAAGCACATGGACAATCGGGGCGAGCTCACCTGGGTCTGCGAGGCTTTCGGCATGCCGGACGTCACCTACAATTGGCTGAGGAACGGAGAGCTCCTGGACATGTATACCCTGCCGCCGGAGGATAGGGATCGCTATCTGATACAGGACAACGTCTTGAAGATCAAGTCGCTGGACCCGGAGAAGGACGAGGCGATGTACCAGTGCGAGGCGAGGAATCAGCTGAAGACAAAGTACTCGTCGGCTCAGCTCAGAGTTTTGTGTGAGTATAGGAGGCTGTTTGTATGTGAGTGATGTGGATGGGAGAATTTTCGAAGGGATGTTCTGACGGAAGGATGAAGATTACTCTGATTTATGCGAGGTTTACCGTACTTATTGAGCAGTGAAAATGTATACCTATGGGTGGTTTGTAATTTGAAATCATTAAGGTTTACCACGTTTACTGTGAATCTCGAGGTCATATTTATGAGAGAATTCTCCCTGCGTAGAAATGGAAATTTATAGACGTTGGCTATTTGTAATACTTTTTGATACGTGGCATCTTTTTGGGTTTAATAATAGTACATATAGTCTCATAAATAGGTTTTGTGAATAAACCGTGTAAAATACAGTGTATGACCCTCTAAAGAACGTAGAGAAGCTAAAATTAAAATTAAAATTAAAATTAAAATTTATTTACAAGCAGTTTAGTAAACAAATAAAATAAGTCTCTTTATTGTAATGGGTATATTTTGTTATTTCTCTATATCAAAAGAAATTTTTCGACTGTCTCATTCATTCATTGACGTCCCGTCCAAATTGCTGGATCGAGAAACGTAAAATTCGTCGCATTAAAAATTAAATCATATACCCTAAAACGGACGGACATTGGCCACATATTTTAATCGGTATTGCAATTTGGGCATATAAAAATAATAATTTTAAAGTGGCCAAATATCTGTTAATTGGTAAAATTAAATACCGTTTGCGTGTGCTTTATTTAAAATTGGATTACCAATTAGTCAGCTATACATTTTTAAAGAAGTGGAAAAAAGTAAGGAGGCTGTAGTTAAAATTCAAAACAATCAGCTTAGTACTTGTCTTTTTACACTTTTATGAATATTTAAAAAGTTAAATGTTGTCTTTATATTATAGCTAATAGGATCTCTCAATTCTTACGAAAAAAATCAGTGAATTTTACTTTATATTACTTTTCATTCTTTATATTACTTATCTTGTTAGTGATCAAATTTTGAAAAACTCCTAAAACTCGTATAAAGATTTTATAGATACATATACGAAATCGACAATATTTTCATCTAGTAGCCAAAGGAAATAGGAAAAATTCTATAATTAACTTTGAACTCCAGATTTGGACAATATACTGACATACACACTTATGACTAATATCTCTCAACAAAAAAAACTTTCTTTACTCCTTTTCACCCTCTTTAGTGTTGAAATTCTAAAAGTTGACAATACACTCCCCAAATTCCACGTTGAATTACCAAGTGCGTGCTCATTAATATAGACATTCCATTTCCCCTTTACTTAACAGTGCCTATTTGTTTAAAAACCTTTCGAAACCTCAGCCCAAATCTCAAGGCTTGCTTTTGGTATGTTCGCAGCGTTGGCGCCGTCGTTCAAGAAGCGACCCCTAGAGCCGGAGACGTACGCGGCCGAGGGCGGCAACGTGACGATCACCTGCAATCCGGAGGCGGCGCCCAGGCCGAAGTTCACCTGGAAGAAGAACGGCGACCTGCTGGGCAGCGCGGGCAGGAGGCGCATCCTCGACACGGGCAGCCTGATCATCAGCCCGGTCTCGAGGGACGACGAGGGCACGTACATGTGCCAGGCGTCGAATCAATACGGCAGCGACGAGTCGAGGGGTCGCTTGATCGTTCTGAGTGAGTGTACTTTTTTATTTACACTGTAAAAAATCGTTTACAACGGCAATTGTAAATCTATTACTAGTCTGAGAGTAGTAAAGAAACAACGCCACTGTAACAAACCCTACATTGAATGTAGTAGGTTTACACCGCCGTTGTAAATTCACAAACAAAATTGTAAATTTACTAGTCTGAGAGTTGGATACAAATAATCCTACTCTGAGTGTAGTAATTTTACAGTCATTGTAAAGTTACAGAAATTTGTAAATTTACAAAAATCTAGTAAGAGCTCTAAAATCTAATAAAAGTACTACATTCAGAGTAGTATTAGGTAAAAATGTAAGACGAATGCAAAAATCCAGTTTTACTCAAAATTTGGATACTGTTTAGCTAATAAAATAAGGGATAATCCCGAAAATATTTATACAGTCACTTGAAAGAAAAAGGTATAGTCAATAAAGCGTCTCATTTGAGTATAAAGTGTGAAAAAATTAGTCATCATTATCACGCCATATTAACCTCAAACATCACGGTTTACACCGTCGCAAATTTACAACGTCGCTTGTAAATTTATAGTTTTCTAGTAAAAACACTACACTCAGACTAGGACTTTTTATTTCCAACTCTCAGAGTAGTAAATCTACAAGAGGATTTTTTACATTGTAGGTTTTTGATGTTTATTTGTTTGTTTGTTTGTTTATTTATTTATTCGAATACGAGGTGCAAAGAGGGTATTCACCTAGTCGAGAGCTACTAGTGGCGCCACGCTAGCGGTCACTTTGGGAAGCTTAGGTAGTGGGACAAAAGTATGAGACATAGTATGACACATAGTAAAAATTAAGAATATTACCAAAAAAGAGGTTTCAGACATAATATACAGCCATTGAACTATTATTTAAGTTATTTAAGGATTTTGACTGTACAAATAACCAAAAAGCAAAAAAAGAATTTTAATTAGTATTTTTTTGTAATTTATATAATGAATATTCTGAAATGCATTAAATAATACTGCAATATGTACTTATTTTTGTCTTAAATCTATTTTTTTTGTAGTATTTTTCACATTCACCATGTATTCTTATGCTCTCAACCCACTACCTAAGCTTCCCAAACTGGCCGCACGGGCGACGCCACCGGTAGGTCTTAGTAGTTACCAACAATTTTGTATTTTTCAGTATTCTCATTCAATTTTTAATTGTTTTCAATTATCTCAGTTGTCCGGTGTTCCTTAGTAGATTAAGAACACCGGACAACTAACGTTTTTCACTTTTATAAACAATTAAGAGAATGGTGCAGTATGAACATACTTTCAGTATTAACATTTTTGGGTTCTGAGCTGCCACCGTTGGGTTGGTACTACTTCACAAGGTGAATTTGGTATATGAATATGTCGTGTTTTTATTAAGCATAATCCATACGTGGTATTTTAAATTTACCGCTGGGAAAACTTATCGCGCAAATAACTGATTAACCAATTTTTAGAGAGTCGAAGGTTATTTTTGGAAGCTTAAATTCCTTTCTTTTTCATATTCATAGATAAATAATTTTGTCAATTATATTTGACATCAGCTAATTTTTTTCTTTAAAAGAGCCCTTCAAAGAATAAATTCCTTTTTGTAAAATCCATTTACGTTGCTATAATCAAAAGTTATAGGGAAATGCTATGGATATTCGTATAATTCAACCTTCCCCTATAACTTTCTTATTTGTCATGTGTCTTTTAACTTTAAATCAAAAGGACAACTCATAATGAATTTTTCTTATTGTATGTATTTACAAACAATAACCATTAAATTAAATTTTGTTGAACTTCATAATAAATATACAAGATGAAAATGCTCGCTTACCAATGCTCCGTCGGATCAATAATCATTGTTTTAAATTTAATTTATCGAAAAATTTTTTTTTTTTGTATTCAATTAACGAAAAGAAAATCATATCTCGAGAAAAACCCTATAATATAGAATGACTTCGAAATTAATCATTCCCTGGTAGAAAATTATCTAGTTTTATCGAGGCCCTCGATTATTTCCTTGGCAAACTAGATAGATCTACATAGTTCTAGATTAATTTTCTACCAGGGTTAGTTCTGATTTATTACTGGTTTATTATTAATTCACTCTCGGTTACCTTCGATTCAGGTTGCCTTCCGGGTTATATCGTAAAAAAGCACGGACAAATAATAAAAAAAAAGATTGAATAAAACCCGGTAGTCATCTTCCGACATGCATACTTCGGATCACTTCCGGTTTGTTAAGTTACTTCTAGTTCACTGGGGGATAGCTTTCGGGTTGGCATTTGGGTAAAAGAACATGTATAAAGTTTAGTAATCCAAAAGAAAATTGTGAGAGAATACTAACAGTGATTCGGACTAATGAAGAAAATTCGAATTGAAGATGATTAACCCTTTAGTATAATGGAGGGGGAGGAGATTTTCACTAGGATTTAAATTTTAAAAGTTAGTTACTAGATTAGTTACTAGTTTTTAAGCTCATTGAATGCGAATCAGAATTGAGAATTAAAAATTGAAAAAGACCGCTCTATTATGATGGATCAATTTAAAAAAGTTATTCCAATACTTTTATTATTTCAAATTTTATTGTTCTTCTGAGATCCATATTCATTGAGCATATAAATCATCTAATAGTGATTATTATAATTGTATCAATCATTTTAAATTTTGAATTTCGGAAGCTACACTCAAATTCTGCGATCTCAAAAAGCATTATTCATACATCAATTTTCATAAGACATCGATCCGAATATTTAAAAAAAAGTTTCAATTTCAAGAATGACAATAATTACGATTGTAAAATTGATACAATATTACTTATGCTATCACACTAACACCACCAAACCATCCCCCCCAATTTTTCAGACGGACCGATCCTCATCGAGTCCCTGCCGCCGACGATCCACACCGCGGTCGACCAGAACCAGACGCTGCGCTGCATGGCCCAGACCGACGAGATGCTCGACGTCGCCTACATCTGGCTGCACAACGACATGCGCATCCGCGACAAGGACCTCAAGGCGAATCCCCACATCGTCGTGGACGCCGGCCAGCTGGACATCATCAACGCGACCTTCGCCGAGGCCGGCGACTACGAGTGCATAGTGAAGAGCGCCGTCGGCAGGATATCCTCGAGGACGACCATCACGATCGAGGGACCACCCGGACCACCCGGTGGCATACAAGTCGTCAATGTGGCCAAGACTTCGGTCACGCTCACTTGGACCGATGGGGCGTATCACGGAAGGCAGATCAACAAGTACGCGATAGGGGCGAGGACCAATTGGAATCAAAAGTGGACTAATCTTACCGAAGGTATTGAAATGTAGCTCGTGAATTTATCAACATGATAAATTCCCGATGATTTATTTTATGAGAGAAAGAAACAGGATTTCGGATAAAACAAAACTCGATATTTTTATGTAAATTTATAGAGTTTATTCAATTCAAAGAGAAGGAAAAGCCTTGAGGCATAAAACCCTTCTCGTAGATTTAATTCAACTAATTGCAGAAAAGAGATGCGAAGTGTGTGTGTTGTATATATCTGTGTGTATGTGTGAATGATCAGGACTGCGTTGCGCACGTCCTACGGGTTCAGAGACCGCGTTCTCGTGGCAAGGGCCACCCGGTTTCGTCTTGCACGAATCGCGTAAGTAAGGTGTATGACACCTTGCGTCGACGTTGCGTCGGACGCTCTCACGCGAATATTCTTTTGCGCCCGGATCGTTACCGCCCCGATCGCACCGTATACGCGACAACACCGAACCAATTACCGCAAGAAGAAAAAATACAGAAGGCATTCTATAACCGGTGAAGCTAATGAACGATGACGATTCTGTGTCTTTCTATTATATTTTTTATGCGCTGAAAAAATATGATGCCGAACTCTCGAGAGAAAGAAAAAGTACCACTTGAATAGTCAACTGAGTGACAGTCTTTTGTCGCCCGTCGCGTGCAATTCAAACATATGGCATATAGCGCCACGGATTTAAATTTCGTTCCGACGGAACAGGTATGATGGAGTTGGGGTTTTTTATTGGTGAATCTGTTTGTGACGTCTGAGAAAACTGTACTATTTAAAAAAATATGTAGCGGTTTAGGCATACAGCGACGAATGGATTTATTTGGCGGTAACGCAATTTTTCATGAAATTAAGTTTTCTAAAGTGTTTACCCTTGTTTGCCCTTAGTTTACTCTTTTTGCGAAAACACGAGTCACCATTTTTATGGTCACATCGAAATTAGGAAGTGATGAAAATTACTTTTGAATACCTTACGCTTAAACGATTGCATTAATTGGGTTCTTTCATAATTCTTTGTATATTACATTCTGATAAATTATAGCATACTTTCGAATTTTTGCAATAATTCTAAAATGAAAGAGAATATACAGTACTCAAGTAATTTCGCAAATAAGTAAATTCTCCAAAGTACACTCGACGTACTATTCTTATCGATCGAATACGTTTGTAGTTTTTGAAATATGTACTGCATTGGTTCAAACGCATGTGTTCTGAAATCCCATTGGAGGATTTAAAAATAATTCAATCGCACTCAATCACATTAACCCATTTCTTCCCACGCGGCCATTTTATAGTCGATTGGTTTTTTTGTCTAAAAAATTGTCGAAAAAAAAATAATAATAACCAATAGCACTTTTCTGAAGTAAAATTGTCTGCTCTTTCCGATTCTGAAGTCAGAATTTTGAAATTTCCGTTGGAAATTTTCAAAATGGCGGTTTTAGGCAAAAAATCAATCGACTATAAAATGGCCGCTTGGGAAGAAATGGGTCAAGAATAGTACGTAGAGTGTACTATACCTACATAAAACCAGCATAAGATTAAAGTAAATCAATCAACTAAAACCACTCGAAACACTTAAATCCCCAAATCAACTCTACCACACTCGCACTCAAGCCCCTGCCACTTTCCCTCATCTCCAGACTACACCGCCTACACGGAGATCGACCGCTACAACGGCCGCAAGCAGGTCTACCTCGAGAACGTCCTCCGGCCCTACACGACGTACGAGTTCCGCGTGCAGGCGGGCAACGAGCTCGGCTACGGGCCCCCCTCCATGCCCTCGCCCCAGTACAGCACGCCCTCGGATCGGCCCGCCGTGCCACCGGGCAACATACGCGGCGGGGGCGGCAAGATCGGGGACCTGACCATCAAGTGGGATCCCCTGAAGCAGGCTGATCAGTACGGACCGGGGATATTCTACAAGGTGTACTGGAGGAGGAAGGGCGCCGAGACGGAGTTCCAGTCGCTGCCGCTCAAGGACCACGGGAACGTGGGAATGGCGGTGGTGCCGATACAGAGCCAGTACTATTACACGGAGTACGAGGTCCAGGTGCAGCCGGCCAATGACATTGGATACGGGCCCAAGTCGAAGATCATCACGATTTTCAGCGCTGAGGACATGCCGCAGGTTGGTTGGCTTGTGTTGTTATCTTTACTTGTGTTTTAATAATTTTCGTAATTTACGATGAATTGTGTTGTTTCTACATTAACATTGTTATATATGTTTATTTTGTACGTGGAAAATCGGATTTAGTCTGTTTGAAGTGAGTTTAAAGGCTACTAGTGTTCTTTGATCAATGGTTGTATAGAAGTCCAAAAATTAGATGTGAAATTTGATGAATATTTTGAAAGGTTGCACAAAAACGATGAAAACTATTTAATAGTATTGCACAAACGTTTTAAATGATATTTTTACTGCAGAGTCAAATGAATACTTTCAAATGGTCATAATGTTTATCATATACTTTGAGATGTTATAGATCTACATATAAATATTGTATAGCAGTTATTATATTACAACCTTGGGTTTGGACTGCTTAACAATATACGATTCAAACAGCCTGAACAACAGAAATGGACTGATCATAATGTTCAAAGACTCATCAGAAAACAATAAAAAAGTCGTATTCATTTGAGTTCGATTCATTTTCTCGTTTTATGTCAATGGGAAATACCCTAAAACATGAATCAACATAATGATGTGTCTCGATTCATTATTGAAACGGCAACATTTTTTGCTTTATTAAAGAAACAAAAATCGGTATAATTTTTGCTAGATTTAAAAAGTGAATCGGTGAATTTTCTTATCGATTTATTTGTTAATCAACGAAAATCCTCTACACGCGAGTCATTCGTTAATTTAGACGTTGAGGAAATTCGGAAGAAATCGGTTAAATTTAAAGATAGTTTGAGACAACCGCATTCTGTTGATCAAAAAGTAAACGGATAAGTAATTATGTCTATATAAATGTGAATCTAGCGAAATTTCAAATTTCATACTATGAAAATCTTGTTTTAATAGGTACATTTAATCACGTACAAAAGTTCTGAACAACTGCAATCACCACGATACAATTCACAATTCTCCACGAAAATCCCCCTTCAATAACTGAAAAAAACAACAATCACCACTGTGCAAACTTGACCAAAATTAACTCTGACGATTTTCCTTTTCTCTTTTTTCTTAGGTCGCCCCTCAGCAGGTGTCGGCGCTGTCGTACAACGGCACGGCCTTGAACGTCACCTGGCTGCCGATCGAGCAGACCCGCGAGCACGTCCGCGGCAAGCTGATAGGCCACCGCATCAAGTACTGGAAGGAGGAGAACCGCGAGGAGGACGCAGTCTACTACCTGTCGCGCACGACTCGGCCCTGGTCCCTCGTCGTCGGCCTTCAGCCCAACACCTACTACTACGTGAAGGTGAGTTGAGGGAGAAGCTTTTCAATTGTTGCTTCGGGATAAATAAATTGAACCAGCGTGGGTTATCATCGTTAGTTTAAAAGTTTCATTTACCAATAATTTTTCGAGAAATAAATTTAAACAAATTTATAGACATGTTTTTGTCACTTTTTTACTGGGCGACGTTATACCATGAATTAAGAGAATGCTATAAATTGTATAAAGTATTTTCAAAAAATTATGTATTCATCAAAAATCATTTTTTATTGATCCGTTACAGACAAACTGTATTTAGCGGACACTGAGATCTAAAAAATTTACCGTGAATCCCTATTTCAACTTTTAGAAGTATGGGAAGTTTGAAAATGTTGAAAAAAGATTGAAAAGAATATTATGTGTCAATCTTAATAGCCTGTTACTGGGAGTTGTATAAGTGAAACGACTGTACTGATACATTCTAGAACAAACACGCAAAACATACACATCATAAATATGCAAGAATTTGAGCAAAATAAAGTATAAGATTGTTTTTAAAAAAAGATACTTATTCAATACTCCATTAAACATTAAATGTGAAAACTAAGCTTGGGAATCGAAAGTTGAATAAAAGAACCCAAGCGCATTTTTGTATCAAATACTTTATCTGGCTACTCAAAAGACGTCAGTGTCGCTAAATGTACAAGTTGGCGGTAATTTTAAGTCTATTATTTCCTATTATTGAAAATACCCAGATGAAATTCCTTATTGATTCTGCATGAAATCCATATGAAAATCCATAAAAAACGCCATATGGAATTCCATATGAAAATCCGTGTGAAATTGCATACGGTATCCACCCAAATTCGCCACACGAAATACACATAAAAATCCACATGGAAAACCATATAGATTTCCATATGAGTGCAACTTGTGTCTATATAATTTCTGAATAAATGAGTTTTAATAATATATTGACATATTGAGGTACTCTCTTAAAAATTTATGGAAAAAAACCTCATCCACATGGAAATCAATATGCAAGACCATTATAGAAATCCATATATTGATTTCAAATGGATTTCCACATGGATTTTATTTTACACAATATCGTATAGCGATTTCGGACGAATTCCAAGTGGATTTCATTATAGAATCTATATATATTTCCTCATAGAAATCCATATGACGTTTCTTGATGAATTTCCACGCTAAAACTCCACATGAATATTTTCAACAGACTCACTAATCCCAAAAAAAGAAACTTCCCATAACGAACGTACAACTTCATTATCGCCCAATACCAACGATCACCCACACTCACCACTCACCACTCACCACTCTGTCTCTCTCTCTCTCTCTCCCTATTTATTTGTGTACTTATTTATTCATGTATTTATATATTTATATACTTTATATTTATATATTTATGTACTTTATATTTATACATTTATTTATTTATTTATTTTTATTTATTTTATTTATATTTATCAGGTTTTACATACAGAATAAAATTTTATCAACCAGTTCGAATGTATTTATAGGCATGAATGGATGCATGAATGTAGCTGTAACGTGTGTGAATATTTTTGTTTTTTTATAAAATTGACGCGATGGATATATATTGTAAATTGGCTATTACCAAAACTTTATACAGACTATACCTGCTCGAAATGTGAGGAAATGTGATAACATGACTATATGTGATTTAAAAAACAAAACTATACTGTGACAAATACGTAAATTTAATTTAATCTTAAGAAATGAAACTATATGTACATATATTCTGTACCATATTTTTGATTGTTATCAAAATAAAAAGTATATCTATCTATATCTATCTATCTATCTCCCCATACAGGTAATGGCGTACAACTCCGCGGGCGAGGGTCCGGAGAGCGAGCGCTACCTGGAGCGCACGTATCGCAAGGCGCCCCAGAATCCGCCCTCCTCCGTCCACGTGTTCGGCCGTAATCCGACCTCGGTCCGGGTGACCTGGCGCTACGTCCAGAACGTCAAGGACGAGGAGCCGGTGATCGGCTTCAAGATCCGGGTCTGGGAGACCGACCAGGACATGAGCACGGCCGTCGACACGTTCGTCACCGTCGGCTCCATCGAGGCGATCATCAACGACCTGGGCGTCGGCAAGGAGTACTATCTCAGAGTGCTGGCTTACAGCAACGGAGGGGACGGCAGGATGTCCAGTCCGGCGCACAGGTTCAGGATGGGAGACGCCTCGGATTACGGCAATGGCGCGACGAGGAGGATGCTGGATTCGGCACTGGTCGTGGTGACGCTGGTGTTTCTGAGCGTGTTCGGGTATGTCTGAGCTGGGAGGGGACGAAGAGGATGGAGGAGACCTGCGTGGTGGGCTTTCGAAGGGAGTGTAAACAGAAAAATCCATCTTAGAAAGCTGGAAGAAAATTAGAACAAAACAAAATTGTTAAAACCCATTCATAGATGTAAGAATTAACACTACATTTAATAGATTGCCACTTGATCTTTTTTATAGTCTTTCTATATTGAACAAATTAGTACAATTATAAGCATCACAATCTCGAATTAAATCATGCGATGACGTAGCATCGTAATGAATTTATAGCTCTCAGCAATTGCTTGTAGAAAGTACAATTTTATAAGTCAAAATGCTAAAGAAATTTTAATCGTGTCTAAAGTGACGATCGTAAAAGAGCCTTAAGTAATAATGATGTATTAAACCTCGAAAGTGTTCTCTCACCCTCAACTGGTGAAAATTGAAATTCCTTCAAACATCGCATGTAATTAAGGTACCTAATAAGAGTTACTATATCGCGCTATGCATGCAGCTACAAATCTGAAATTAAATTTAAAAAAAACATGATTTATATATACAAATACTTATATGCAGACGTAAAATATTTTTTTACAAAGAGAAAATGTCTCTCCAAGAGAGCGAAAGAACTTATCGAATAAATAACGTTCATGCAAATTAGTACTGTAAGATAATGTGAATATGCTGGTTAGTTCTGTGCATTATACAAAAAATATAGATATAAATTATCTAAAAGATTCCATATTATGACGAAATGAACCCTTCGTTTCCGAATTGTAGAAATTAAAATATTTTTTATATTACCGACAATATCAAAGTATTTTTTAAAACGAGCGAATATCTTATGTCGATATTTCGCCGGATTCATACTATTTTTTTAATATCTATCACGCAAACGCTTGATTTCGCACAATAAACTAACCTAATAGAATATAAATGATATGTAATTAACGTCGATGATTCACTCCGCTATTTACGCGTAGTAATTAGCGGGTTAAATGTAATTAAGACTCTCGTAAAAAATTTCCGTCCAAAACTTTCAGGTAATAACGTATTTTAAGATTTTTACTGGATATGTTAAAAATAAAGCGTAGATCACTTTAGAAATAGAATATATAATGCGTAAGAAAAATTTGTATCTTTTTTTACAAAAATTTTATAATAAAACAATTTCTTTTATACCGTCCAATTATACATTTTTTTAAATTAATACTATTCGGCATTTATATATGCAATGACAAAACAATAAAAAAGTAAGCAATTCAAAGAGTTGCCATTTTATTGTATAAGTATTATAATAATGAATCTCAACTGAAGAAATTGGATACTTGTCATTATTTTTAATGAATTATGTCAGATCGATTTTTGTATTCATATTCCAAGCGCTACCTAATTTTAACATACATTGTTCTGTGTAAATTGTCTTTTATCATTGTTAAATTGTATAAAATATGAACATAAAAATAAAGATTTTTACTTTTAAAAAATTATTTACTTTGGTCACCTTGCTTACTCTGTTAAAGACAGATATTATTTACAGGTTTAAATCCCGCAAAAGATATTAATTTTAATTGAAGGCGGCTTGCAGCAAAAAATTTTCATTGAGAAAGTGCGTGCGAAATTTCAATTAAATTTGAGCAATTACGACACCCACTCACGTCGCCCCGTACGAGTTCTCAAAATACCCTTTTTAGTTAAAGTCATGGTTGAAGTTTGTAGGCGACACAGGAACTGTAGCAAGTGTATTAAAATTTTAATATTTAATTTTTTTTATATAAATTCATAATTAATTGGGAATTTTTTTTATGTCTGAAAAAGAATATTTAAACTAAACAAAAATTTAAACTTTAGACAAATCTTTTACTTTTCTAGTATAGTATAGTTATAGTTTACGTTACCTGCTCATAATTCTTTTTTCTATTTACCTATTTACTAACGTATTTTATACATTGAAAAATCTATAACTTTTTACTGAATTTATGAAAGAGCAAGGACAGGTATAGCAATCCATGTGTACGTTTATTAAAAATCTATAAAACAATTTCACATGAATAATCATACAAAGAATCTTCTCACAAAAAAGCTAAAAAACACTATTACTGTCTAAATTAGTTCCATTACTTATTAAAGTAACATTTTCGATTCCCCGTGATTAAAAAACTCTTCAAACACTACAAGCAAGCAAACCATATAAGTATTTCGTAAAATTCCACACGTTTGAGAAATCTATTCAAAATCTAACAACGCTATAATAATAAAAAAAAACTTAAAAAGTTATTATAACCACCGCCTGTTTATCTTCTCCCTGAAAGTCATCAATCTCCTTAAAAACCTCCATACAAAAATTTTGCACACAAACACCCACCCAAGCCAAAAAAAATTGCTCCAAAATTGCTCGCGTCAAAATTCCTCTTTTTTCCCCAACGACGTCTATAATCCAGGCCCCCCCGCGCACGCATACATTAACTTCGCTTCGAGGGGACACCCTCGTCCTCGTCATCGCTCCCCGCTATCGTCATCGTCGCACGCACACGCATGATGTTCCCCCCCCCCCCTCCCCGGCGGCGCGTCGGTGGTGGCACACACATTTTCCGCCAGCGCGTGCAGACCGGGTGGGGCGTCGCTCTCTTTTGTAGCCATGCCGCGCGCGGCTAGACAAGGACGAGACGAGGGGAGGATGACGACGATGTCCATAGGCGAGAGGGTCGTACAGGGACGACGCGTCGCGGTGACGGTCAGTGACGGTGCACGCGGATTGCGGACTATGGGTGAGGTGTATGGGTGTTGGATTCAGGGGTGGAGCGTGAAAAGGGGTGGTTTGGGAGATTTGGATTTTCGGGAATTTTATGTAGCTACGTGTGTATTTTTTAACGTGAAAGGGTATGGATTTTTGAAGCATCGCGCATGTGAACTGATTTATAAGTGCTAAATTAAATAATTTAAAATGCCGAGAAATGTTCGGTTACAACTGTTTATCTATATATTATTACGTCAAAGATGATTCGTACTATTTTATATATTCTGGTTGGTATAAATATGAAATGCCACGCTGACCTATCGAAAAAGAAAACAGGTGCACAGATGATGTTTATCCTTGATGTTTTTACACGATTTATATCACCTGATCGAATCACCTGATAGGAATCACTTTATATGATCACCTAGATTTATCATTCAAAAACCTTTTTACGAAAAAATGTTAAACAAATGTTAAAATCGTCAAGTTATATATCGATCTATGGGTTCACGGAAAAGCGACATAAGTCCATTATTTTGAAAATTCCGTTTCGTACGGTTTTGGAACCCTTAAATACTATATTTTCAGATAAAATTGAAACAAATAACAAAAAGTGTCCATATCGAATTTACGAATTTCTTAAACATTAGTTTAAATGGAAAATAAAAACTTTAAGCCTTAATTTCTCAAAAGCATAGAAAGTGGAGTTAAGTATTTTTACCGAGAACCCACTGAATATATATATATATATATATATTCAGTGGGTTCCCGGTAAAAAGACTTAACTCCACTTTCTATATATATATATATATTTGAATACGATATTGCAGTAAATAATAATATGGCTCCAAGTAAATTCATATAAAAAGTCGTATGTATAATTATTTTGTTAATTATTTTAAAATATTGTAAACGTTTTTGAAACGTTATTGAACGTTCAGATGTTACTGTTTCAATTACACGTATCATTAAAGTTATAAAATAAAGGTTTTAAAACGTTTTAAAAATGTTTTATATTTTTGTCTATTGAACGAAATTGCGGACATTTCGCACCTTTTTAACACGTTATAGAAACGTTTTTTTAACTTATTCATGTAAACATTAAAAGGTGTTATGATGAAACCTTTTTAAAACGTTTAAAAAATGTTACGTGCTGTCAGATATGTTCTTTCGATAAGTGTGCAAATTTATGTACGAGTATATATACATCTAAAGTACTATTTTGGAAGTATCATCCGGATAACGTCTTTGAAATAAAATTTTGTGACAAAATTTTTAGCTGATAAATCAGGTCATAATAAATCAGGTGATAAAATCAAATGATCAGATCAGGTGATTTAATTATAGAAATAATCGATAGAATCAGGTGGTACATTAGGTGACGTGATCGGGTGATATATAATGTCAAAACGTCAGATGAAAAATTAAGTCATTTTTCACCTGGTATATCACCTGATTTTTTTCAGTAGGGTTAGTAATCAAAATAATCAATATGAATCAGACATTTCCCAATTAACTGTAATGCCGAGAGTATTTTAAAAGCGAGAAAAGTTTTTTTTATAGCTAGGTTAAACAGATAGAAGGTACGACGTTACGCGTTTTATTAGGGCCAATTTTATTAATATGGCGCCATAGCATGGTCCGGACACGACCACGTAACGTGGTGTCTCATTCATGATTAATCGGGCGTGGGTAACAGTGTAGTAATGTTTATACTACTGATAATTCAGTAGTAACAGTCAATAAATAAATAACCAATAATGTCTGTTACTACTTATAAAACAGTAGTAATAGCCAAAATAAATAAGTAATAAAATACCAACTGTTTCTACTTGCATATTCAAGTAGTGTAAATTCTATTATTTATGGTTTTCCCGCCCATAATGTTATTTTAGGGTGATGATAATAACGTATCTAGTCACAATCCCGATTAAATAGGTATAAGCCACGATGTTACACGCCTTATTATTAGGACCTATTAGCAAAGGCCCAGATTCAGTGCGTAACGTGATGTCTTATCCTTGATTAAGGGGACGGGTCAGACCTACTTTACCTGCCGATAAATGCTTTCGAAAATTTCGTTTTACTCAAAAAATACGTATCAGAATCAAATTTCCTTTTCAGGGTAGCTTTATTTACTTAAAATACACAATGGAACACTCGAATTATTATCAGAATAACAAATTATCATAATCACGTAATTGCTAATTTTCGATTCTGATAATAATTCGAGTGTTCCGCTATGTATTTTACGTAAATAAAGTTACTCTGAAAAGGTAATTTGATTCTGATGCGTATTTTTTGAGAAAAACGAAATTTTCGATAGTATTTTATCGGCACGGGGTAAAGTAGGTCTGACGCATCCCCTATATCGGGATGGACTATCTTCTACTTTTTCTATACATATATATCGTTTAGGAGTGTGCGAGTATCTGAAAAACTATGGGGTTTAGTTGGGTCGTTTTTTTGCCGAGTTCGGGATTAGTACTCTACTTTTTCGGGTATCCGAAAAATGCTCAGGTAACTCCAAAAATCTGAGTAATCGAAAAGAATTGGATAACCCGTTGAATTTTGGTCGGGCTAAAACATCGAGCATCTTGCTTTTTTGGGTACTTGCAGTTCGCACACCGTTAATTATAATAGATACACTGATACACTGATCATGTCGAATTATTCTCAGTTTTATGCGCATATGAATGACTATTTTCTATCTGAGCGAGGAGCCTTTAATCCAGTCCATAAAATGGTTACACGCAGCTTTTAAAAAATCAAACTTAAAATAAAATATTACAAAAGGTATTTTTTCTTATAAATACAAGATACTTATGCATCATCATATTAAAATTCTGTCTGTTATAACACTTACATACTCAATTCACAATAATTAATTAAATAATCTTTGTCACCCTGCTCTAATACCCGAATAACTACAACAAATATGAAGAAAATCGGTTCCAACCCAACAATGTATAATAGTTGTCATCTCCCAACATTAAAATTCACGCCACACATTGTAAAAAATCCTCTTGTAGATTTACTACTCTAGAAGTTGGATATAAAAAGTCCTAGTCTGAGTGTAGTGTTTTTACTAGAAAACTATAAATTTACCAGCGACGTTGTAAATTTACGTGCGACGGTGTAAACCGTGAAGTTTGAGGTTATGATGGCTAATTTTTTCACACATTATCCTCAAATGAAACGCTTTATTGGCTATACCTTTTTCTTTCAAGTGACTGTATAAATATTTTCGGGATTATCCCTTATTTTGTTAGTTAAAAAGTATCCAAATTTTGAGTAAAACTGGATTTTTGCATTCATCTTACATTTTTACCTAATACTACTAAATGTAGTACTTTTATTAGATTTTAGAACTTTTACTAGATTTTTGTAAATTTACAAGTTTCTGTAACTTCACAATGACTGTAAAATTACTACACTCAGAGTAGGATTATTTTTGTCCAACTCTCAGACTAGTAAATTTACAATTTTGTTTGTGAATTTACAACGGCGTTGTAAACCTACTACATTCAATGTAGGTTTTGTTACAGTGGCGTTGTTTTTTACTACTCTCAGACTAGTGATAAATTTACAATTGCCGCTGTAAATCTACGAACGACTTTTTACAGTGCAGGCCCGCAAATGTCCAGCCACGTCCCTGACCTCGTTTAAAAATCACGCTCAAATCTCCATTTGTTCTCGATCCTGAAACCCATACCCTGACCGTCCCAAGACCCCGTCACCCGACCACTTCAATTCATCCGTGCCAGACCGTTGCCACCGTGCCGTACTGCCGTGGACAACGCGCCTGCACAATATACATACGTACACACATCCACATCCACCGACACACATTACACAAGGACAGACACAGAGACGGCGAACCTCCCAGGAGCGACAGAGACACCAGCAACTATATACAGAAGTGAAAAAGGGGGGAGAGGCTTCTTCCCGTTTCCGGCCTCCGGCTGTCAGATATACATATCCCTCTCTCTCGTACACACTTTCTCGCCTTATACCTATATACGATATCATCGTCAGTCGCGGTCTGCGGCTTGCTGCAGTTGTGTGTTTTTGTTTTGTGCCCCCCCGCGGACGTGCTGCACCGCTGGCTGCCGCAGTATCACGGTGTCCCCGTCGGAAAATCCGCGCTATTCGAATCGGAACGCGGTGTGTTTTTGTTTGTCCGTGCAGTGCGCTTTCCAGAGTCAGCGGTGCGGGTAATTGGGGAGGAGAGGCGAGAGGACACACGGGTGTAAACGTCGCCGATGCTCTCCTGCGGCACCAGTGGTTCATAACCCATCATTAGGTGAGTGTGTCTTTTCCCTTTCTAAAATACGTATCTCGCGTAATCGGTATTTTGCTCGTGTGTCGCTCGGCGCGTAGTCCGGTGTATATAGTCACTTTTTGGCCGGAGCGAGAGTTCACGGCTGTTGCCATAGGCGGCGGCCTTTTGTTGTTCGTTTTTTCCGTATCCTTCTTCTCGTATATATCGTCATTGTCGTGCCGAGCTGCTGCTGCTGTGCGCCCCGCGCGAGGGTGGGGTGTAGGTATATACACGTATAGTTTTCCTTTTTTCCACCCCTGTATATACACAGGGGGGTGCTGTATACGTGGAGCTGCGTGTTAGTCACGTACTCACGTAGGTATTAGCAGACGCGCGCGCGTGTGTGTGTGTGTGCGTGTGTCGTATAGAAAGGTGAACAAAAAAGAGAGAGGAGAAGCCGCGGAGATTCCCGCACGCGAATGATCGAAATCGCATTTGTTAGTTATGTGTGTACGTTTCCGTGGCTTCTTCGCGATTGGAGGTGGAGCGGTGTGTTGTGCTTATAGTAGCCCTTTTATGTAAGCGGCTGATCCTTTTAAATGTCCGGTGGTCGGCGGAGAGGGCGAGAGGTATAATAGTTGTATGTGTGCGTGTTATAGGTACAACGAGGAAGGCGGTGATGTGAAGTGTGTACTCGATGTTGTACAGTCGGCTGTGATTGTTCGCGGGGTTCGGGTGTAGCTCAGTGGAGGATTGTTACTTTGCAGTTGATGCTTGGTGTGTAATTGTGTTTTGTTCGTGGGACTAGTTGGGAGGGGAAGGGTCGGGGAGCGAAGGGATTGTTGGCTTTTGGAGTGGGCTGAACTTCTTTTTTTTGTAGAGGAGCGGGTTTGTTTTGTCGTTTTTTTCGATGGTGTTTTATTTGTTGAATAAGTAAACGTAGAAATGGATTAAACGCGTCGATGTTAAGATAGTAAAACGTGAAAATGTATTTTAAGGAGAATTTCGGTGCTTCAACATGTATTAAATTGTTTTTATGATCCTGAACCTGGTAGCCAATAGAGTGAAAAATCGATTTTATAGAAAAAAGACTTTTACGTATTATGAAATAAAAAGTTCTATGCATGCATTTATTAATAGTTTTTGGCAATGCACCCTGTTCATTTTTTTAATTTTGAAGCTTATTGTAACAGACTATTAAGATGAATTGTCTACTAAGCTTCAGAGTTGTATTGTTACTTAGTTTTTCCTTTTATACATTCATAAATGTATAAAGATTACCATTTTAATAGATTATTAAGATGAATTGGCTACTAGCTTCAGAGTTGTATTGTTACTTAGGTTTTCTTTTTATACATTCATAAATGTATAAAGATTACCATTTTAATAGATTATTAAGATGAATCAGCTACTAGTTTCAGAGTTGTATTGTTCTTAGAATTTCTTTTTATACATTCATAAATGTATAAAGATTACCATTTTAATAGAACCATTAAGTGCTAAAAATTACTTTTGCTCTAGTTTCAAACAGTAAATAAAAAGTATATTTTTATCACCAAGCAATTATTGAGTATGCATGACATGAAATTCTAATTTTTTCTTGCTTTCTATGATTGGTGTATAGACTAAATACATAAATTCATATAACAGATTAGTGTGTTTCTTTGGAAGTATGAATAAACTTTGAAAACCATTTTGATAAATGTGTTTCCAAGTTAATTTAAAAAAAATTATTTAGTAATTATTAAAATGTATCATAAAATTTGATAGTGTTATCTAGTTATATTTATAGTAAAGAAGGTTTATTTTATGAATAAATATACTATACTTAAATGGGCAATAAAAGCTTAAATGCATACAAAATTAATATTGGAATAAAACTGTATAAATTTATTTACTTTTAAAAATTTACTCATGTACTAGAGTTTAAATCCGAATTTATATTGATCACTTTAAATATCAAGTCAGATAGATAGATAGGTAGATCTAATATTTTTCTTAGTGAAAGTTGAATTGAATAGACATTGAGAAATTTTTAGAAATTTTGTACATAATTAAACAATGAAGAGTGGTGACAATTGTCAATCTGTTTTGACATGTACTTTCATTTAATTTTAGATTACATGATTCACTAGTACAAAAGCTAACGAGGAAACAAAAGTAGCAAAAGGCAGCGTCATGGCGTGGAGATTCAAGGCATCAAAGTACAAAAATGCTACGCCTATTGTGCCCAAGCCTGAAGCGTGCATCCGTGACATCTGCGTTGGATCCTATCAAACTTATGGGAACAACATTGCAGCATCCGCTGCATTTATGGCATTTAATGTTGATCATAATGGTAAAAATAATTACAATATTGTAACTTAATATATTATTTCTGTTTATTTTATATTTTCTTGTCGTAACTATTTTAAAAAGTCTCCTTGAGTACATCATAAGCAATTGATAGAACATATTATAGCAGAAAATCAATACTGTATTTAAATTTAGAAACCTTATATGAGCGAGATACTTTGTCCTTTAAAAAGATGCTTTGACAAGGTTGAAGGAAAATAATTTATCAATATTAAAAAAATTAATATTGTTAATTTTACATTTATTACAACATTTTATTTTTTATTAGTATTTCTAAAATTGAATGTGAATATGTTATATGATGTACTTCTTTCTATAGGTTCTAGTCTGGCTGTTTTGCCATTGGAAGACTGTGGTAGAAAGAGTAAAACGATGCCTTTACTCCATGCCCATGCAGATACTGTAACGGATATGGATTTTTCGCCCTTTCATGATGGACTTCTTGCTACTGGATCACAAGACTGTTTGGTACTTAATTGATTTTTTTTATGTATCTCCGATTTAAAGTAATCAAATAAAAAAATGAATCCAATTTTAAATAATTTGCCAAACAACATTTTTTTTTAAACTTGTTTAAACGATAAAATAAAATAACTAAAAATTGTTTGCATAACAATTTTATTTATAATGTATTTGAAATTTTCAGGTAAAATTATGGCACATTCCGGAAGCAGGTTTAGAAGAACCCCTTTGTAACCCAGAGTGTACCTTTTCTCATCGTCAGAGGAGGGTTGAAGTTGTTCGCTGGCATCCTTGTGCTGAGCATCTTTTAACGACTGTTTCGTATACAAACTTATCTCTCTGGGATGTTCTTTCTCAAAAAGAACTATGCTGTATGTATTTTTTATTATCAACTTTAATATATAACTTTGTTCTATGAAAATCACAAATTCTCACACTTTACAATTGCTTTTGTTTGATTTTTAACAGCCAACAACGAACACAAGGATGTTATCCAGTCAGTCAGTTGGAAGCAAGATGGTACATTGCTTGCTACATCCTGCAAGGATAAACAAGTAAGGATCATAGATCCTCGTGCTGCCAAAAATATTGTTCAATCTGCCTCCAGTCATCAGAGCATCAAGGATTCAAGAATCGTTTGGCTGGGGAATAGCGATAGGCTTTTAACAACAGGTTTCGATGCTGCTAGACTTCGGCAAGTCTATATTCGGGACTTAAGAAACCTAAGTGATCCAGTTAAAACATTGGAACTTGATTGCAGTACTGGGTAATTGATAATATTTGTATTAATTATTTGATTTAAACGAAAATAATTGGGTAACAGCACATTTTATCTAATAATGTATTTTGATTAATCAGATACTTTCTTTATAAACTTTTAAAATTTTTCAAATATCTTAACCACTTTTTCAAATACCGATAAAAAAAATTCTTTTACCTAATTAAAAATTTTGTTTAATTTAACAATTGTTTAAAAAATTGTAAAAGTAAACAATAATAATTTTAACAATCATTATTTTTTCAGAATATTGATGCCACTCTTTGATCCTGACACAAATATGCTGTTTCTTGCTGGCAAAGGTGACACTACTATTATGTATATGGAGGTCATGGATAAGGATCCATATCTAGTTGAGGGAATTCGACACAGCGGCGAGCAAACTAAAGGCGTGTGTTTGGTGCCAAAACGAGCGCTAACCGTGATGCAGGCAGAAGTTAACAGAGTACTTCAGCTGACGTCAACGATGGTCATTCCTATTATGTATCAAGTTCCAAGAAAGGTAAATTCAGGAAAAATTACTTTATTCAGACATATATCGCGAAATAGTAACACTTGATTGTTATTCGTTATTGTAATGCATATATTGAACGAACTACTTTCACAAGTGAAATGTATGTTTTTAGACGTACAGAGATTTCCACGCAGATATTTATCCCGAAACAGCTGGCTGCGTCGCTCAAAATACAGCAGCAGCGTGGATTCAAGGACACGATTTGCCGGTACCAAAAATATCTTTAGATCCAGCGAAAAGAAGCAAGGGAGAAGAGCCAATCACGGTAAATGATTTTTATATTCATATTGACGATTTTTTTTTTATATTTCCACTTTTATTTTATTCTTTCCACCTATACTATTAGTAAATTAACTTTTATGTAACATATTAGTTTGTATAAGAATGTGTGTGAGTGTGTGTGCATATATTTAGTTATCACTTTTGTAATTTATTTCTTTATGCAATGATTTCCAGATTTTTTATTTCTACATTTTTATAATACTTGCACTTTTTTAATTGTACTTTACAGTTAGTTTTTAAGTGATGCTTATGCATTTGTCTTCGATGACAATCAAACGAAGACTACACGAACTTCAACTGTCTTTTGGTTGCTGTGGACTTTTGGAGCATAAATTTTGGCACATAGATTTTGTAAATGTTATTTATTTTTGTTTCTTTCACTTTTCAGATATCCATTATAATTTTGTATAGTTTATTTGTATTTCCTTGAATTGAGATACCTGGCACTGATGATCAGTAGTTTTAAATTTCCTGTGTAAGTAAATTGCAATGTTTAGACCGTCCATTTTCACTTTTTTTTATTAGAAAATTAGAGCTCACTACAAATCTTCTTTTTTTTTCTTAATTTGAGATAAAAGATATTCATTCATAATCTAGTTTCTTTTCTTTTAAGTTTAATATATATAAGGTGAATGTCCCGATTTACAAATATTTAACTTATTTTAACGTGTAATTAAAAACAAAATTATTTATCTTTTTAGTGACAGTTTAAACTGTAGGTATATGCCAAATAGAATTTCATGAGCCCGATAATTTATAAAAAGAGATTTATATATAAAACGCGTTGCTCTTAGAACTATAAGCATATTTAAAAATACAAAAGAAACAAATAATATCGATGGGATCTTTTTATAAAAAAGTATTACATGTCATATTAATGGCTAAATTCATTTTCATGAGCTAGTAACTTCTTTATTAATAAATAATAACGTCTCGAGATTATTCTTAAACTCCGAGTAAAAATTAATAATATCTTACACAGTATACGTCGGTACAAGTATAAATATTGACCTACAAGTCCGCGAGCAGAAATAGTAACACCCAGATACGCGCTGTTTTAAAAATCTTTCCCTGCCATTTTAAAATATTCTGCACATTACTGTATTCAACGTAACGATTTCTCTTCTACAACGTTCAGAAACACTTCCGTATCAGAAACCGACATTCACCTAACTAAAAGAAACCCCCATTCTCTTCAAACGAGCATAACTTCCCCTCCAAAACTCGAAACTCACTCCACTCCACGCCATCAAAACACTTCACCACCCACCTGGTCGCACCACCGCACCCACTCCACCAAACCCAAGCCAATCCACCAGCAGCTCACTCAGACCAAAAGCATTATACTCGGGCCTCTCCAGGTGCACAAGGGCAACCTAGCCACCCTCAAGAACAACCAGCAGGAGGTTAAGCTCGAGGTGCGCCAGCAGAAGGCCATAGCCATGTCCACGCCCAAAGGCTACTCGAAGAGCCAGTCCTACATCATCCCGGACAGGGACGACGTTCTCCCGGAGAAGAACGACAACAACGAGGACGACGACAGCAATTTGATGAACAACGAGGAGCGGGAGGAGGAGTACAGGAAGGCGGAGATCGACAGGCTGGAGGACGAGAAGGGCAAGATGATGCAGAACGGAGCGCAGCCGGTGCAGCCGCCCAAACCCCTGCCGAGGGCCTCGAGGGCGAATAGTCTGTCGGACGAGGGGGCGAAGGAGGAGCCCAAGCCCGTGGCCAGGCCGAGGACGACGCCCAGTCCGGGGGCGGTGGTTACCTCGGTCAATCCGAACGTCATCGGAGGATACAAGGTTTGAGGATTGATGATGTTCTTTCTTCTTTTTTTCGATGTTTTTTTTGTAGGTTCGTTTTATTTTATTTATTTATTCATTATTATCTTGTGTTTATTTGTTTAATTATTTATTGTTTATTTATTTAGGTTATTATTATTCTTTTGTATGTGTGTGAGTGTAGATGTCTGTGATTATTATTATTATTTTTATTGTCCGTTTTCAGTTTGTACATCTGAATAATGAAATTTGACTATGTACAGAGAGATTATTTTGCAGCAAGGGGTCATTGACAAATTACGTAACGCTGTCTTTGAGAGTATCACTGATTTAATTACGTATTTTGTATACACCGTAAGGATAATAAAGACCCTCCCCTTTCTCCCTCAAAGCATTATGTAATTTATTAACGATCTTCTACCTGTACGTGCACCATTGTAATGCAAAATAAATGTTTCTATGTAAGCGAATTTTATATTATAAGATGTATAGTCAATAGTAGCTTTTAGTTTGTCGACTTGTTATTGTATTTTCCTTCATAAACTTTCCACTGAAAAATATATATTTAAGTTCTTTATATATTATAAAATATAAAATATTCTAGGGGAATTAATTTGTTTGTTAAACCTTCTCAAACTTTATTAAATTATGCTAAAATTTTGAGCACTTTATCTATTTTAACAAATTTTAGTTAGGTCTGGTAAACTCAAGCAAAATCAGATAGTGTTTAGCAAGAAAAAACGTCATTATGACATTTGAGTTATTTTTTAATATAGTTATTACATATTGTGTATAAAACTGAATTTTAAGTCTCCAAATATCTTCCTACTAGTATAAAATATCCTTTGCAAGTTCTTAATTTAAAATTCAACTATCAATATGTTACTTATTAAAGCTAAAAACTGTATAAAGCTAATATCCTGTTTTACGATATTAAATTATTGTTTCGTCGTTGCATAATTATTTTATCTAGTTTTTGTAACTTTTTCTTCTTTTTGTCAAATTTTACTGAACTTTGCAAGACCTTGCGTAACTTCGCATAATTTTGCGAATTTAGCGTAATTCAAATTTTACGTAACTTTATGTATTTTCTTACGATTTACCAAAATTTACTGAAATAATTAACAACCCAGATACATACGAGAAAAATAATTCTTGCCGAACTTGATATTGCCTTGAATTGCTTGACTTTGCCATATGTTAACCAACTTGGCTGGTTCCTAAATTGACAAATTTAACAAAATTTGAGTTTCTGCAAAAAGGTGTAAAGAAAGTACATATTAAAAAGCCAATAGAAATATATAAACAGTGTAGTTTAATTTTTTTCTTGACTTGGTCACAATTTTTACATATTCTCACATTTTTTTACATATTTTTACACTTTACAGAAAACTCTTTACAGAGCATTACACTTTTTCACAGAAAACTTTTTACAGAAAAAGACATTTTTGTACAAAAAATTTCAGACTTTGACATAATCTTGCAGTTTGTTTATATTTTTCTATAAAATTAAATAATAAAAAATGTATAAAAAAATTGTATCGTTACACCGATGTTAAATCAGGATTAGTGAACTATTCCTATTAAGTTTGTAAAAGAGTTCCCAATCTTTTTCCACTATACTTTACAAAAAATGACCCTTGTTTACAAAAATAATTTCCTCCAATGTTATCACCCAAGCTCGAACAAACAAACAAACAAACAAACAAACTTCTTCCCTCAGGATAGAACACCATCCTCCAAGAACTCTATTCTCATCAACCCACCCCCAATAACAAGTCGAGCCATCCCCCCAAACACCCCCCTCTTGCATCACATTCTTTTAATTTTTTTCCAGCACCCAAACAACCGCGCACCTCATTAACGCACACTAACCACCCCTCGTCCCCCTCTTTCTTCTTCGTGTTCGCAGCCCCGTTTGGGTCCAAAGCCGTTCCAGGCCAAGTCCGCCAGCCAGGAGTTCTCCTTCGACAAGGTGTTCTCGGTGCCGCAGGCCCCCTCGACCGACAGCAACGGCCACGTCAACAACGGCGACGGCTACGACGCCAAGGACCAGCTCGGCAACTGCGAGGCCGACAAGTCGCCGACCTACGAGGCGGAGCCGAGCAAGGACTCGGAGACGGCCAAGAGCGACTCGAGCTCGATCGAGGAGGACGCCAACTCGAGCGACTCGGGGTACAAGCCGAAGACGCCGAGCACCGCGGAGAGACGCAGATTGTTCGAGGTCAAGGTGAGGGCTTGTTTGATGTGTTGCTGGGTTTTGCGTTGATACGTGCGACAAGGGTGAGCTGGAGGGTTTTTTGTAAAGGGGTGGAGAAGCGTTTTGTGTGTGTGGATTGAATGAGTTTTTAATGGAAACTAGTGCTGCGAAGAAAATAGGATGGAATGCGATAGGTCGGATTCTGTTAGCCCCGACCAACTGTACTGATGCAGTCTGGGCACTGGAATTTCAGCAGACCCACGTCTCATGTTTTCTACGTACCATTTTAATCCGCATGCATAATAGTATATTACGCATCTAGGGAGGAAAAGTATTGGCGAGTCCATAGCACGTGTAAATTTCCACCAGAGCCGAAGGCCGGAAGGGAATGTGGTACTTTCGGCCCGACGGTGAGAAATAGTATATTACGCATCTAGGGAGGAAAAGTATTGGCTAGTCCATAGCACGTGTAAATACGTGGTAAACACGTGCTATGGGGTAGCCATTTTTCTCCCGTGTTGCGTATACTATTTTTCACCATATCTGGGCCGAAAATGACACATTTCAGTTTCGAAGCCGGGAGGAAATGTGATACTTTTGGCCAGGGTATGATGGGCGCTTCGAGAGAAATGTGTATTTTCGGTGCTGGTGTGAGGAAAAATAGTATACGCACCATGGGAGGTAAAATGGCGACCCCATAGCCCCCATATTTTTATTTACCTAGTACATAAACCTATAAGCCTTCATTATCAATTATTATTTTCTCTTTTACACGCTTCTATATTTAAAAATAATTAATTAAAAATCGCTAAAATTTCGTAGCAGATTTAAACATGGAAAACAGCCGCGAAATAATGGCGGCCAAATCGACGGTCTACCTAACCTCTTTTACGCGATACGAATTGAAAAAAATAGATTATTTATGGAAAATAAAACTAATCTTTACATATTTACAGATCATTCTGAAAGAGACAAACCCATTCTTTGCATTTGTTACATTAGAACAATTAAAATCTCAATTTTGAACTTTTATACCGACCATCGAAATACCCGCCATATTGAATTTCTTTCGTTGGTCCGTTTGAACTTGCTACCAGAAAAGCCAATTTTCAATATTTTTTAGAAAACTAAATACGCACCTAAAAAATGTTTTATTTGCCCTTTTGTGTATTACTCAGTCCACAGTATACTTTAAAAATATAATAAAATTACACGTTCGTTCTCCATTGACTTTAAAAACCGAACAACGAAACCATCAAAAAGATTTATAAATACAACCCGTATCACACCCGCAGGTAAAGGACGAATCCCCGGAGAACGAGGACTCCGGCAACTTCGAGCGCGGCGGCTCCAACCGCAACTCCATAGCCGAGCGTCGCCGACTCTACGAGAATCGCTCGGCCTCCGTCACCGATGGCAATCTCGCCGAGAAAGCCGCGGCCGCCTCCGCCGCGGCCGCCGTCGCCGCCCAGGGCTCGCCCACCTCCATGCGACGCAGGGACTCCTTCAAGACCAAGGGCGACGTCATCAAGGAGGACGAGGTGAAGAAGTCGATACCCATGCTGCGCCAGCAGAGCATGGATCCGCGCCTGGAGAAGCCCGAGCCGATCACCACCCCGACGCCCAAGAGGACCTCCACCGTCTTCGGCAGGGTCTCCAAGTTCAGGCACTTGAAGGGCACGCCCGGCCACAAGTCGACCTGCATCGAGAACGTCAGGAACATCAGTAGGCAGATCTCGGGGGAGTGCGATGGATTTCACGGTGAGGAGATCGCTTGGCTTTGGAGATTTTTTTTTGATGACGTGCACTCTGAACCTGAAAGAATAGAAATTGACGTTGGAAGTAATGAAAATAGCATTTTATTCTTTTCGCAAAGTATAAAACGCTGATTTTGGTCTTTAGCGAACTTGACAGGGACTTTAAAAGATTAAAACGTACAAATTATTATTTTGTAAAGAAGAGAATTCAGCTTTTATTCTTTTGTTTTAAGAGGACGTTGTATCTACTGTCCTAGTCTAAGCACATTTATGCTAATTATTCAAATAGTAATTGGTTTATTTGAAAAACTAAAAGTTGCCTTCGATTCATCTTAAAATGTGAAATATTTTCAGACCTAATAAAGTACCTAACATTGTTTCTTTTTCGAGAAAACTTCAGAATATGAAATCTAACCTTAATGTTAAACCAAAAGAATAAAAGTTGAATTTTATTCTTCACAAAAGAATATAACCTGAATTTTATTCTTTACGAAAGTATAAAAGCTGAACTTTATTGTTTACAAAAGCATAAAAGCTGAAGTTTATTCTTTATAAAAGAATAATTTGTACATTTTAATCTTTTAGGTCATTGTTAAATTCTCTACAGAATAAAATCAGCGTTTTATACTTTGCGAAAAAAATAAAATGCTATTTTTATTCTTTCTAACGTCAATTTTTATTCTTTTAGGTTTAGAGTGTGGGCTGGTGACTGAATTGAATGCGAACGGTCCAGGAGGGTGAACGAGGGAATTTTAGGTTTAGGCTGATCAATGAAAAGGAAATTTAGTTTTTTTAGTTTAACTTGTCTTTTGCAATTTTATCTTTATACGCTATATTTTTCAACAGCTTTTATGACTAAATATACGATTTAGCATGAAGTGATTGTTCTAGTCAGCGATAAAGCTCGCACGGAACAATGCGCAAAAGTGCCAAACTCAGAAAAATTAACAAACTTTGACAAAATTAGAAAATTTGACATTACTCATATTTCACGTGGACCCTTCATTTAGAATGTAGATACATTTATGTAGATAACAATCTAGATTAAACAGTATCTTTAAAAAAAATATTTGTACAGCACGAGGACACTCACATTTAGCTAAATTAAAGGCCAGGGAACTGTTTAAAGAATCATGGTATTTTTAAGCTATTTAAAACACATCGTAACCATTATGATATATTTTGTCGGGAGTTACGAATGTTACGATATTGTTCTCTGTGTAAAAAACACATTTATCTAAAAATATTTATCGAAATAATTTGTTAACTAGATAAAAAGAATTAGATAATTATGTTTGACATTTGAATTATAAAGTGTAACTTGTTGATCTTTTATCTAGATATTTAGTTATCTAGATAACATTTTATCTAAATAAATTATCTTGTTAACAACTTTGCTCAAAGAGAATTTTACTTAAGCAAAAAACATTAGCAAATATTTTTGAAACTTATTAGACATTTTTGTAACAAGATAATATTATTTAAAGTTTGAGATAATCAATTATTTAATGTTCTTTTAGCAAATTCTGATCGTGTTGCGGTACCCCTAAGCGGACCTGGTGGTAAGATAGCTGTGCTAGAGCTGAAGAAAACAGGAAGGCTACCCGATGGAGTAATGCCAGCTTTGGTGCATGGAGCGACAGTCATGGACTTTCAGTGGGACACATTCGATAATCAACGTCTTGCAGTTGGTAAGTTTTTTTTTTGAAACTGCCTTTTTCAAAACTTTTTGATACCTTCTACATCATTACTTTGCGGTATAACGTTATTGACTCATTGACTTGGTGCTAAATGTTAAACCATTAATAAATAGCGAACAAGCTAATTTTTTTTTATTTATTAACTATATTTAGATTTCCAACATGTAAATAAGATAAAATGTCATCAAATGCCAGAAAAATCAGGTTAAATAGGATAAATTAATAAAACTAACGTGAAGTATTCGTAATGGGTTGTCCATAAACTATACTATACGTTACCAATTTTGGTAGTACCCTGTAATTTGTTTATCCTTAAACCGAATGGGTATCTTAAATTGTAAATTTTGGCTTGCAGCATTAACTTAATTTGTAACCTTGACTGAATTCTCTTTTTCACCCGTTATTGTTATCAACCATACCCAGTTCCAATTACCAGAATAACTCAAATTGGTAACGTAGTTTATGGACGACCCCTGATGGAAAAATCATGTATAATAACATGAAATTATAAAAAATCACGTACACTAAAGTAAAATAGCTTAAGCCAAGATAATATTACGTTAAAATAACGTAAAACATAGTAAAACGTCGTATAATAAAGGAAACTAAAAATAATTAAATAATAGAGTTATAAGGAGAGGATTAAGGTGATGCTAAACCCTCTTGTTACCGTAAAATACAAGGAACCCCTTTTTTCATTCAATATTTAATTTTGAGAAAATATCTCTCTGAAAAGTTGTTGTTTTTGAGTAGGACAATAACGTTTCATGGAGATATTTACTCAAAATTAAAAATAAAATAAGAAAAGTGGTTCCTCATATTTGTCGGTGACTGGTGGCTTCAGCATCACCTTAAGAGGATCGTTGTACCACATTAAACCCAACCTGCCACATCTCGGCCTTGATTCACAGCCTGCGACGACGGCATGATCCGTCTCTGGGAGATCCCGGCCAGCGGCCTGACCGAGCCAACGAACGAGCCGAACTACACGATCGAGGCCCACGCCGACAAGATCTACCTGATCAAGTATCACCCGCTCGCTGCGGACGTCCTCGCCTCCGCCTCCTACGACATGACCGTGAAGATCTGGGACCTGGAGCCCCTCAAGTCCGGCGAGTCGATCAAGAGCCAGATCACCCTGATCGGCCACACCGATCAGATATTCAGTCTGGCGTGGTCGCCCTGCGGTCAGTACCTCGCCACGGCCTGCAAGGCGGGCAAGCTGAGGATCTACAAGCCCAGGAGCAGCGACACGCCGATCAGAGAGGGAAAGGGACCGGTAGGCACGAGGGGCGCCAGAGTCGTATGGGCCCTCGACGGACGATACCTCGTCGTCATGGGATTCGACAAGTGAGTCATGGGACTTGGGGATTTTGATAAATGAGTACTTACAGAGTTCATTAACCCATTTCTTCCCAAGCGGCCATTTTATAGTCGATGGTTTTTTGTCTAAATAATTGTCGAAAAAAAAATAATAATCAATAGCACTTTTCTGAAGTCAAATTGTCTGCTCTTTCCGATTCGGAAGTCAGAATTTTGAAATTTCCGTTGGAACATTTCAAAATGGCGGTTTTAGGCAAAAAACCAATCGACTATAAAATGGCCGCTTGGGAAGAAATGGGTTAAGGTGGTGTTACACCCCGTGTTACTGGTAAATACGGGGAACCACTTTTTTTATGCATTTTTCAAAATTAAGAAAATATCTATGAAAAGTTGCTCTTTTTGGTTGGAACAACAATTTTCCATAGAGATATTTACTCAAAATTGAAAATGAAATGAGAAAAGTGGATCCTCGTATTTGTCGGTGACAGTTGGCTTTAGCATCACCCTAATGGCTTGCTGGTTTTTTTTACTTTTATGGTTGGTTTTGGTTGTATCGGGAATCTCGCGAAGAAATGGTAAATGTAGGGGGTTTGATTACAATGCTCGTTTTAAAAATACGTTGTTGTAACGTTTCTTTAATGTTTAATGTTTGATAGCGGCACAATATTTCTGGTGTATTTCAAAGTTCACGAATTTTCCAAACAATGCGTGACGAAAATCATAAGAAAGTCGATGACTCTTCCAGCTGTAAAATGAGTTTTTAAACGTCACCGTACGACTTCTATCGCAAAGTTTTAACGGTTTACAAATGAAAATGAGTTTTCGAGACAAGCGTAGTTTTCCTCGAGTTTCTTTACTATTTAGATGAGAATTTTATAACAGCTTAAAAAGATAGGACCCTAGTTACCTTACTCGCTATTGTTCTTGTGAGGGTTGATAATAGTATGGATAATAATGATAATAACGCATATGATAATATTTACAGAGTTTCGGAAAGACAAATACTCGTATTCAAAGCTGACAACTTGAACGCCCCTTTGAACACAGTTGGATTGGACGTTTCTCCGGCAATTTTGATGCCGTATTACGACGAAGACAGTTCTACTCTGTTTCTAACTGGACGAGTAAGTTAAACGCATAAAATATTAAACATTTATTTTATACGTGCAACTGATAATTCATTTATTATAAACGTTCTGTGCCATTTTAGGGTGATTCGACAATTTATGCGTTTGAAGTGACCGAAGAAGCTCCGTACATTTGTCCTCTGAGTCACCATCGCTGCGCTTCTTTGCATCAGGGATTATCATTTTTGTCGAAAAACAAATGCGACGTCGCGAGCGTCGAATTTGCTTCGGCTTTGAGACTAACAAATAATACGATAGAGCCCTTAAGCTTCACAGTGCCCAGAATCAAAGTAAGCTGCCAAAATTTCATAATCTCATTTTTATTCCTGTCAATATGTTTTTCATTAAATTTTAATTTATTTGTGATACTTTTGCAGAGTGAACTTTTCCAAGATGATCTTTTCCCACCAACAAAGGTTACATGGAAGTCTGCAATGACCTCAAGAGAATGGTTTAGTGGATCTAATAAACAAGCACAGAGAATCAGTCTAAAACCACCTGGAATGGATAATTGTTAGTATCTTTTAAATCTGAATGTAAAGTTTTATGTCGATATTATGAAAGGAAAAGCATTAATGCTTTGTCATATTATTTTATAGTGACTGAAAGTCAAGGACAAGCAGTAGTAACTGCACCAGTTTCAGCTAAGCAAAACTCAGGAAGTACACCTGTATCTCAGCCTTACAGCAGACTGTCTGGTTATCATCCAGACGTCAGAGCAAAACAATTGAGTGTAAGTGTTGTTCTTTTCTAGTTATTAAACGTGCACGAAAATTCTGCTTCGCTGGATAAATAACGTAACATTGAAACTTTCTTTTTAAGTACTTATTTTGGCTTTGCTAGATTCAATTTTTGTATTTTCAAATTGCTTGAGAGTTATGTACAATGATTGCAACATTGAAAACTAATTCTTTTATAAAATTAGATTTTAAAGTAGCTATTTTAATACGATTTTGAATATTGATCTTAAAATTTGTCATACAACCAATGAAAACGTTTACAATAATTTATTTTAAAAAAACATTTTTTTCTGCGCATGATTTATGTTGTACTGTTGTTTATTGTGATTTTTTGATGTTGTGTATTAGATACAAAAAAATTTGAGCGACCTTGTGGGTGACGTAATAACCTGTCCACTGGAACAGGACTATATGGAGGGCGTGGAAGAACACGAATGGGTACGCCTCGATTGTTTGTACAAAGTTTTTTCAGTGTCGTATTTTATTAATCTTTATTTATGTCGTTAATTCTGATTCCTATATTACATTTTCATTTTTAATTTATACAAATTTCTCGAAATTATATTTTAATATTCTTCTCAAAATCATACTTTTTGTATTAAATATTATAAAAGTTTCTTTTTTTTTCTAAAAAAAAATGAAATTATGGATTTAAAAAAATTTATATTTCTTTTAGTAATTTAAATTAAAAATATATTATTTTTTAAAGTTGTTTATATTTCACACTAATTAGTATATTTTTTACAGGATGAATAAGTATTGTGTTAAACAACTGATTTTTGAAAGAAGACGATTTTTGTATGACGAAAGAGATTTTTTATGTCCAGAGGGTATTTGTGCAAAGGTAATGGAATTGTCCAAAGTTACGTGAATATTTGCTCGTTATGCCATAAGCATATTTCCTATTTATTAATTTAATATATATACATAATTTAGCTGATCTTTATTCTTGTAACATTTTTTGCGCTCCGTTCGTAAATGCTCTACGAACACGAATAATAATACGAAACTGATCTATTTGTATTTGTATGTTGAGTGATGATGATTCGTTTTTTTGTACGAATTTTATTGGAGAACTAAAGGAGTGCCAGTTTTTTAATTGTGCTTGGAAATGGGAAAAAATATAGAAGCGGCTAATGTGGAATGTCCTAGAGTCGAAGGAAGCAAACGTGATGATAGTTCTAGTCTGGAAATACGTTTCTTAGGATCGTTCTATTAATGCCTAATCTGATACTAACAACATAGTATTATTATATCATGGGCTAAAAGTACGTTTTAGTGATTAGTTGACAAAAAAAAAGAGAAAAAAAGAAAAAGAAAACCGATTGAATATTTATATTGTTCGGTTGTCAGAGAGAAATGCGCTATTGACGAAGTTAAATACGTCTTTTTCTATATTGATAAAGAATTTTAATTAAGCACCGAATATCGCATGACAGCGAAAGAGATGAGTAAAGTAAAGGAAGCTCTGTATAAGATTTATATCGAAACTTTAGTAGAAAGTTGTATCGAGCGTGGGATATATTGTAATGAATAACAAGTACTAGCGTTACGAGAGAGAGATAAAAAGCAAGGATAATTTGAGATTCCTTTTTTTGTTCGAAGTCTAAACGCACACGTTAGGCTATTATTAAGTGAAGTATTATTGTAAGTAAGTGGTAGAGGTAACGATTGAGTACGTATGATCAAACTTTGTGTCCGGAAAAGATATACCGTATGATGTAAGTCAAAATCATGCATGAGCACCTATTGTTACTTAAAAACGATACTTTTTACTTGTTTATATCTTTATTTTTAATGTTAATAGTATAGACAAACTCATGAATGAAATAACAAGACCTTTGTTGGTAATAATTTGTTCAATTTTTTTTGGTAATTAATACGGAGCAGACAATACATTTATTTAATTTAATGATATATGTTACATAATGATGTAAAATGTTACAAGTTATAAATTTAAAAATTGACAAATGAGTAAAAAATATTCATCTTAAAGTAACAATAGATGCCAATGTCTGATCAAAATCTATTTTACACTCGCTGTACTGACACACTTTTGCTACCATGTATTTTACTACGAATATGACAAAACTTATATACCTTTTTACACTCAAATATTTGTAATTTGGTAACAGTCACAAAGAAGATAGTTACCGCTTTCACAGTGCCATTTGCAAATCTAAAGTGCTCCAAACAATCCCGGTAATGTATCTCTGATGTTTCTAATTGCATTTCTAAAACTTTTTACTAATAATAAACCAACATAATTTAGAGCGATATTAGTTGACCACCGCACTGGTGCCAAAAGACATTTTTTACTTTATGATAATCGACCATGCAACCCATGACTTAGAGGGCAGCTCAACCTTATTGAAACATTCCACTTTGGAACTCCTACTTTTAAGTTTTAGGTAGATTTTACCTAAAGTGAGATTACGAAACTAAATATTGCAGCGTCATTTTGTAAACTAAATTACAAAATTTTTTATTCGGCATTATTTTATATATAAAAAGAGAAAAATTCATACTTTTGTAGCGCAAGTGCTTTTACAACAAAAAAAATGTAAAATGCAGTTTTTGATAATTAACTGCAGACGAGATCGCATTAATGAGATTATGATGTAGTTAGGTCTTTGTAACAATCTTATATCTTATATGTAATTCACTTATAAAAAATATTTCTACTCCATAAATGTGTTTTATTATTTTATTTTTCCTGAGGTGTAAAAAAGACACGTAGTTATTCTTTTGTGTTGTTTATATTTCAGTATTCATATAATATCCTTATATACTCATATATAATTTTTAAAGTGGAAAAAATTAATAGAAAAAATTAAAATCAATTTGTAATAAAATACATACATCACTTTCTTTAACAATTAGATAAATTTATAAAATAATCCAAGTCAACTACTTTGTCCACCAACTCTGTCTCTTGGAATTAACCTGAGTTCTGAGCCATGCTTCAGGAAAACATTGCCTGCAAACATAATAAAATTTAATTTTTATCGTATTAAAGTTTCGTTCATTACAAACAATTATTTTTCATTTTTTTCTATATTGTTTAAAATATAACTTAATTTAATTTACTAAGCTCGTTAAACTTTTATTTAAAAAATATGCTATTGAAATTTATCATAAAATTGCATAATACCAGCAGTTTGTTGTGGATTAATGCCAACACCATCGTCGGTAATTATCGCGGAGGTAGCTGGTGCAACTTTGAATTCTTCAGCCGCAAACTTCAATACTGCTGTAAATGGTGTGTTATCTGGTACGCTAAGTCTGCAATATGACGGGCATGTTATGAAGGAATTCAAGTGAACTTTTGAACTATTGTCAAGACATGCAATAAAAAGATTGCTTTTTGTTTATATAGAAAAACTTTTATTTCTTCACAAATGTTTTACTCAACTATTTACATTTACAATAAATTATTTACAAAAGATTAACGTAAAAAAGTATTTGATTTTTCGTTCTTATAAAATGCAATCTCTTTCTACATCCTCCCAAACTATATCTAATTCTTTGGCTAATTTAATCCTGTCAACTATTATATAATATAGATCTTCTGGACCATCTAAAAGAGTTTTTATTATTTTCTTTAAGTCATGATAAGTAAATCCTGTATTTGTAATCCACTCCTCTTGATCATCTTGTTCCATATTTCTTCCAATATAAAAAGTTGCATCAACAAAACTAACTTGAAATTCAGAATTATCCATTAATAGTTTTAAAAGAACTTTCATTTCAGTATTTTTTAATTCTGAGTATAATAAAACGTCATCGTTTTCTAGCTTTTTTGCGAATAAATCCAAAATTAAAATATTTACTTGACTATCTGTTTCTGACTTATTAGCTAATTCAATCAGACTTGATATTTCTTCTTTATTGAACATATCTTCTATGCATTCTTTAATTTTTGTTTTTTTTCCAATTTTGATTTCATGTTCCCAAGAAGCAATGAGTACTTCATCCTCAATATCAGATTCGGAAATATCTAAGTTTTTGAAGATTTGCAATATAGCATTAGCCCCCATTGAATTTGTCAATACATGATTTATATTAGCCTCAAGTCTGACACTTCCACACTGTTCAATATACATTTTTAATAGTTCATCTATCACTTCATTTGAAATCTTTTCTTCTTTTAAACAAAACTCTAACATCTTATCACAAGCATTTTTAAAATTGGAACATTCATACACAATAGTTTTTTTCTTATCCGACATCCAAGCATTTAAATGACTTTCAAATTCTGCTTCTTTTTTCTCCTCTTGAATTTTTTTTATTGCATTTTCAATCCATACACAAACTTGGAAAATCTTCTTTATATCTGTAATGTCTGTTTCCTTTAATACGTCAGGCTTTTCTATTATTTCACAATAAAAATCTATAGTTTTTAATATTTCGTTAAGCTTTTCGTCCATTCTTAGCTGATTGAAAAAACTAATAAGATCAAAGTACAAATGAAAATCTTAATTTCATAAATTTGTTTCTACTATGGACCTATTTAATTCACGGTTCACATTACATACATATATAAAATCTAGTTTTATTAATAATGTCAAGAAAAATATAATAAATAAGCATGTCTTGACAATAGAATCTTCATGGAATATAATTTTTTAACAAAACCTACACTTTGAATGGTAATTTTGGATCAGACGTCAGTGTGATCTTGAAAGTGACTTTGGACCTGCAAAACAATTGCTAATTAATTATTATGATTTAGAATTCCATAAAAAGTAGAAAACAGGTGTTCAAATAGAATGAGTAAAAATCAATTTTTGCATCTATATTCAGTTATTATATTTGAAATTTATCTATGTTATAATAAAAATTTAAAGAAAAAACTAATTAATTCTTAATAAATTCATTAATATTACTGAACATATGTCACGACCGTGATAAGTTACAATACATTCATGACTCAATTTAAAAAATTGCAATGATAATGGTTAGACAGTTGATTATTAAAGTGTTTTATAAAGTTTATAAATTGTTCATTAACTTACGCCATTGTGTGAATTCTTATAAATAAATAGACGAACTAATGAAAGGAAACTAAAATTGTGATTGAATTAACCTAAATTTCTTGTTTACAGCTACGCATACACACTACTACACACGTCGCACATACACTACAGTCTACACACACTGATTTACAAATTTCCTTTTTTACACAGTTCACAATGCAAGGACAATACATTGTCACAATACGCGTAATCGAGTGTCAATTTGTCATTTTACGTCATTGATATTTTACCCGATAAATGCGCTAAATTTGAAATACGATTTCGTTCCATCACTAAATATATATATGAGGCGTTTCACGTCAAGTTTCTTATAGCCGTTCGGAACTCATATAAATCTGTAGGACTAATTGTGATACATGCCCCACATTCTTAGAGCGTGAGGGCACTGAGGGGTGAATGCAGAATATAACTACAGGGATACACTCACACTGCACAATAAAATAAATACACGAATAATTGTGGCAAATCGGAGTCCCAGGAAGGGACTCGCGGTCGTTATACACAAGGAAAGAAAGAAAGAAAATAGCCCATAAATGAATCATGAAATTAGTAGCAGCTAATTTATAATGCTTAATTATAGTTAAAAAAAAATTTATCGGGGATGCTATCTATTATAGATTTTTTAACAAGCTTTGCAGTAGTGACAAGTGTTTTTAAAAGTTTTGAAAATTTTACCTTAAATTTTACATAAAAATCATTCTTTAAGGGGATATTGGGCCAAGTATATGCTATTGCGTACTTGTTTCTGTATTTTCCATTACGTATTCTTGTTCAATTTTTAATTTTTAATACCGGATGACCGAGATCATTAAAAAAAAAGTTAAGTTGAAATAACGCAAAATACGATGTAGGAATCGTCATTTGGCTCTGACGTCCCCTTAAAAAAGCCATATTTTTTAGAAAATACATGCCGAACAACACAAGTAGCGCTGAACCACTGGGATTTTAGTGAGTTGCGTTGTTCTGCGTCCAATTTCCCAGAAATAAACAAGTCCTACTTTTTTTATAAACGATTTTAACGTAAAACAATCCTGATCATTCTTTTAAAAATACTTAAAAAATAAATAAATAACCATCGTTGAAAAAGCAGCAATTATTTTCGAAAATTCAAAGCTAAATTTAAAAAATTTTGTAAAATACTTATCACGTTTTTTTTAACTGCTTGTTATGGTATGTATCACGTGTTTAAATTAATCGTAAAAGCTGCTAATTTCATGATTGATTTTTGGGCTAAGAAATTTGACGCGAAACACGCATTTGTTAAAGTACTGAAAACTTTTTATAAACTGCTATATTATTATTATCTTTTGTAAATGCAAGTCAAATTTTTTACAAAATAGAATATTATGGAACATTTTCTTATAAGCTAGGTTTTACTTACAATTTTAAGAGTATACTGACGCCAAGCATGGACATGTAGAATAGGATGAGGTGGTGAAAAACGGAATTAAGCTATCCAGGGAGAACATGTTAAAGTTTGAATCAAAACTATTAAAATACGCAAAGTTACATCCAATTGAACTAAAAAATAGTATTAAATTTTTTAAAATTATATTAGTTTAAAATAATACATTTCTCATAAATAACTAGAAAACAAAGAAATATCAACATTTTATTTCAATACAAAAATATGCGCAATAAAATTATCTACACGGATCAATCATTACAAAATTGCAATCCGATCGACTTTCAAATTTCACTTCTTAAACAATACTTTTACGCGCTCTCGAGCGCTAGTCCCTTTACTGCATCCACCCCTTCTATTAATAAAAAAGATTCTTAGAATACCTACATACTTACTTACCACACTTATCACCAATCACCATTACTATATACAAAAAGAGCTTATTTTTCAAAACCCACCCTTTGCCGTACCATGACCGTCAGCAATCTACTGAAAACAGTGAAAAGCCCGCACGCGCATGCGCGGCACACACGGCCGTATCACACATCGCGCAAAATTCACGCAAAATTTCTCTCCAAAAAACCCCCCCAAGGGGATCTCTCGCGTGCAGAGCCAGGCAGAGAAGCCCTTTAACTCCGCACCCTCTCTCCTCTCAAAATCAAAAACCAAAAAAGAAAAGAATCTCTCCACGATGATCCTCCAACAATCTCCCATCCTCACCTAGGTAAATACACATCTCCAACTCTCTCTCTCTCTCAAGTCTCATAACCATCACACGTATCATAATATCGCTGTCTATACTCTTTTCCTTTTTACTCTCTCTCTCTCTTTTTTTTCTCCTGCGGGTATCTAGATTTGCTCTAGTACGTCCCTAATCTCTCTATCTCTGGGGACGTATCTTGAAGCTGATACCTCTTGGAAGAAAAAAAAAATCTCTATCTCTCTCTCTCGCGTCACACATCACACATATCACCCATCACGCGTGTGCACACTCACACTCCACAGCGTTGAGTTCAGTCTGTTCAGTGCCTGCCCAGCAGCGCAGCGAGAGCCAGCGCCAGTCCGCAGCGAGCCATGCGTCTCTCGGCCAACATGGCGACCGGCAAGGGTCTCGCGGCGATCCTGCGCCCCAGGAGTCTCGGCCTCGTGGCCCGGGGCAGTGCCCAGGAGACCCCGGCCCCTAGGTGCGCCGACTGCCGGCGCCACTACGCAGCGCAGCCCTGGACCGTCGACTCCTGGTGCGGCCGGCCCAGGGCCCAGAAGTGTGAGCGCCGTTATATTACATCATTGCTCGAGCGAGAGGGATATTCGGGGGCTTCGAGAGGGAGGATCGGGAGAGAGGGATCGATGGGGGGACGGTGCGAGGGTCGCGATGGGGCGATCGAGAGGGGTCGCAGGGGGTAGGGGGTGGCTGTCGAGGTGGGCACCGGTGGATCTCGGGAGCGGGCTGACATAACCTGCAAAGTGTTACATGTGATTTTGATGGGTTGGGGGGGAGGCTTGAGGTGCGCAACGTTTCACGATGTTTGGGGGATCTTTTTATGGTTTTGGGAGGTTTTTTTGGTTTGTGTGTGTGGATGTGCGTGGAAACAATTTTGGGAAAAAGTGTCATTTGTTTTATTTATTTTATTTTGTTTTAGTTACTTCTACTCGTGTGTATTTGGGCATTTCTTTTTATTTATTTAAGTATTTGGATATACTGAATTTAAAGGATATTTTGCTTTTGCTTTAGTATATTTGCAATAGGCACACAGTAACAATCGCTTCGGTTGTAACAATTTTATAATTGATTTTTCTTGTATTTTATATGAGATTCTTATTGAAGATAAAATATGATCAAACTTGGGATTGTTTAAATTTGCTAAGCTAGACATGACTGTTTACGCATGATCTACAATTCAGATGTCTTTTTAGTATGTTGAGATTAAAATATTTTTGATTGGATCATAGTAGTTTCACTGGCACGTGACCAGAAAGATACATCTTGCAATGTTGCTAGAATACAGTAAGATCTTTTAGAAGTAAATCAAAGTTATTTGTAAGTAATAGGAATGGCTGTACAATATTCTTATAACTAAAATAGTAACTTACCGATTGAAAAAGAATTGGAAATTGCTAAACTAAAAACTAAAGTACATGTTCTTACACCATTCTACAAACAATGTAGAATTTTAGTTCTTAACAATTTTGTTTTTAATATTGGTGTACGAGTACAAAAAGTTAATTACTGAAGGAATCTCTGTCCTATTGTTTTCAGTTCATTTTAATAGATATCATAAATAAAAGAAATAGTTCAAGCAAAAGTTTGTATTAGCATAAGATAATACTAGCCTAACTTAAATTTAAATTTTAAATAATAATTCTATTATTTGGTTGTTATTCAATATTTTATACTGGGTATATTTTGTAAATTTTTAAATCGACTAGGGATAAATATAAAGTTTATTATTTGATCTTCATTAATGTAGATTGTAAAAAACCTAAGCTGATGTGTATTTATTTTTGTATTTAAAAAAATAAATTCAATTCATGAAAGATATAGCTTATTAAAGGTCCTGTGAATGACAGGCACACCTTTAAAACATCAAAAGATGTCGATCAGAATGACATCACACATTTCTTAAATTTTGTATATATCTTTTTTAGTTTTAAAGATCTTGTGCAAAATTCATAAACCTTACAAATAAACTATGCTATGATCTATAAAAATATACTGTTAACTGAGAATCGGTATTCTTCCCTATTATATTACTTTTATAAATATCTGTAGAGTATATACAAAAATTAAAATCTATATCAACTTTATTTTTAATTATTGGCGTGGGTAGCTTATTAAGTATATTATGTTTTAGACTCTGCAACAGGACCAGTACAAAGTTACAGAAAATTCCACTTATCAAGTGGAGTACTAGCAAAAAAAAGTTATTATGAAATATTGGGAGTCTCAAGAAATGCTTCGGGAAAAGATATTAAAAAAGCTTACTACCAGTTAGCTAAAAAATATCATCCTGATACAAACAAAGATGATCCAAATGCAAGCAAAAAGTTTCAAGAAGTCTCTGAGGCATATGAAGTTCTCAGTGATGAAACTAAAAGGAAAGAGTTTGACACATGGGGTGCCACAGCAGAGCAAATGGGTATGGGACGTCATCCTCCTCCTGGTGCTACTGGAAGAAATGACGATACTCGCGACTTCAATTGGCAGTTCAAGTCAACTATAAATCCAGAAGAACTGTTTAGGAAAATTTTTGGTGAAGCTGGCTTCAAAAGTGGTGGTTTTCCTGATATTGAGGATTATGCAGAATCTCATTATGGCTTCGGCGCTGCCCAAGAGGTAATTTCAATAATCAATTATATAGTTTATAGATATATTATTCTTAAGAAGCAATACATCTTGGTAATGCTAAATTTAATTCTTTTTAGGTGATAATGAATCTGACATTCTCTCAAGCTGCAAGAGGAGTCAATAAAGACATCAATTTAAATGTAGTTGACACGTGTCCGAAGTGTCAAGGTACTCGATGTGAGTTAGGCTTCAAGCCTATAAAATGTCATTATTGTAATGGCACTGGTATGGAAACAATTAGTACTGGACCATTTGTCATGCGCTCTACTTGTAGGCAATGTCACGGTACAAGAGTATACATAAAACATCCTTGTAATGAGTGTCAAGGAAAGGGGCAAGCGGTGAGTTGCATTTCATCGTTTTTAAATTTATGAAATAATTAAATAATTATCAAATCAAACAATAATTTTTAATTTACCAGGAATACAAATTTTGCTTAATCGAAATTTCACATTTATATTATCTTTTTTTCTTGTTTTGATAAAATTTAGTAGATAATAATACAATAACATTTCTTTAGTGTAGATTTCTATAAATAAATGCATTCTATAAGACTGATTTCATAAGTTCAATATTGTGCAATATGTTTTCTTTAAATGATATGAGAACAAAGTATTCTACTATAATAACTTTAAATTATATTATCACAATGTATTCTAATTACTTTTAGACAGACTCAAGTTTCATTTAATAAATAATGCAGTTCTGATCACTTTTATTATACTTCTAAAGAGTTTAAAAGAACAAATATACTAATCTTATTATTTACTTACATCTGAGAGCTGGGAAATATTTCGACTCCTTCGTACAAATCTTAGTAATTAATATTCAGTTGCTTTTTCCCGAAATTAAAAAAAAGTATCTAAAATGCATTATAGCTTACATGTTAAATATTGGAGATATAATAATTATTTTAAATTTTAATTAAAATTTTAATAATTTAATGATTTAATTTATCACCATAAAGTTTTTATGGTGCTACACAAACAACCTTTTATTATGCATAACGTTTGTAAATTAAACGAATTCTGGAAAATTCAAAAAAGGTATTAAATCAGTTCAAGCTCTCTACTAATAGTAAAGGTATACCGCTCATAAAAAATGTTGCATTCTTTCCTATTGGAACTCTTTGGAGCTAGAGAGTATACAAAATTCATAAGTGCATATTTCATACCGTAAAATGGAGATTTTTTAATCCAGTCTTTAAAGGCTTATAGGTTTAATTTTTAACAGATTGAGGGTGGTTAATGTATAGTCGATTTTTTTAATTCTATACAAAATTAATTATAATATTAAGCATTCAATAAAACCTCTATACCTCTACCTCTTTCTAAGATCTTAAAAAATACAATGACCAGTTGCATAAATAGTTTCATTAATTTGTACGTTTACAGTAACACAAAATGCAAAGAAATTTGCGTCAATTCGTGACATATAGGTATATGAGTCACACCGTCCTTAACCTGTTAATGAAGTACTCGCAAAAGATATTTTATATTAAGTAAAAGATATTTAAGCATTTAAAAAAAAAGGATGCCAAAATTCAGCTCCCTGCTATAAACAAATAAAACTGATAATTACGTGAAGGCAGTTAAAAAAGTAACAGAATTTTGGTTCAGGACTGTTACTCTATCAATACCTGTATGTTCTATCGGTTTTATAGAACAATATAAAATAACAGTAATATTTTTAATTTTAGGTCTAGTTGTATATATTATTAATTTATTATAACATTCTGAATAAGAATTTGGAATACAAAATTTGTCTTCCTGTTTAAATATTTTATTTGTATTTCAACTGGGCCCTAAATTTGAGCTTACCAATACATATATTTTTTTATCTCTAATAACTTTTGTGTTTATAATTTTTTTAGTAAACTAAATTGTTTCCTCATACATATTTTGAAGTTATGTAGGTGTACTTTAATACACGTTTTATATCTCAGAAGTATTAATTAACATATGACATCTTTAATCAGCATCAAAACTATCACTTTGTACAGTTTCATTAGTGTTCATAAAGGGCACATAAATAATGTATTATTTAGCATTCTCTTTTTGCTTTTACCCACAATTAGGACTTTGTATAAAAAATCCATTAGATCCGTAATGTGCAATATAAAAAAATAAAAGACGTATTTTTTAATTTTATAAAATAGATACAAATTAAAAGAATTACAGTCGTTTATAGCTTACAGATTTTCGATATAGATTATTATATACTACAATCATATATGACGTCATGAACGTACATGTGTTCGTGACGTCACGAGTATTTAAAGCTGTAACTCTTTTAATTTTCATCTATTTAATAAAATAAAAAATACGTGTTCTTTATTTTTTTATACATTACATTACGGACCCAATGGATTTTTTCATGCAAAATTCCAATTTGTATAATAGTTTCAACCCTAGAACACGCACGTCATTTTTGTACCGAAAGTAATACCATTTTTTCTAAAGTAGTTCGATTATACAAACGACATTTTAAAGATAATTGTTTTAATTATCATTTTAACTTCTTAGACTTTTTATTAATCAACTATTATTACTCTGTATGGACCTTAGAACCAAAGCATGATTTTTTAAAATATACATTTTTCATTATAACTGTTGAGTCTTTGACTATAAATAATTTTCAGACAGAATAATAGAAAGTAGACTTCACAAGCTTTAAAATAAACTGAGGTTTGTCTATTTTCAACTGTGTTACTAACGTTTTAACTAAATATTAATTGATTCATTGTTTTCATGGTACAGTAGTGTTCAAAAGTTTAAGATTCATAAATATTTTTACATTTAAATACATATATTTTATTTTATATTTTAAGACCTAGGTATAACTTTGGAAGAAAAAATCGTAAAATAATACGAAAGAAAGCGAATGGAAGCTAATTTGATTCTCTTTAAGATGCTACCAAAATACATATTTTTTAAAATTACTTTAAGAAAAATTACTAACAATTGGATCAGAGGTTGAAAATTGTCTCATTTAAATGAATGTCAATTTTGAACCTAATTTTGTACATTCGTATCAATCGCTCGTATCTTTTCTTAAAGTTATTTTAAAAAAATATTTTGATTGCAGCTTAAAGAGAATAAAATCAACTTTCATTTGCTTTTTCTTTTATATTATTTAAGATTTCTTCTCTCAAAGTTATAGCCTTATACGTCTTAAAAGATAAAACAAAATATATCCATTTATAAGTGTAAAAATATTGATGGTTCCTTCTCAATAAAACCAATACAAAATATTACCGCTGAAAGAAACGCCAAGAGCTAGAAATTTTCCCCAGCCCTGTAAAGATCCACGTGCTTGTTTCCGGATTAAGAGGAGGCCGTATCTACTATCCTTGTCTAATTACATTTTTGCTATTTATTCAAATATTAGTTTGTTAATTGAAAAACTAAGAGTCGTCCCCAATTCTTCGTAAAATAAGGAATATTTTGAGACCTAAAAAAACATTTAACATTTTTTCCGTTCCGAGAATACTTCGAAACGCGAAAAATAAGGTTAGGTTTTTCGTTTCGTACTATACTCGGAAAGGAAATAATGTTATGTACTCTTTTGGATCCCAAAATATTCCTTATTTTAAGAAGAATTGGAGACGACTCTTAGTTTTTCAATTAACAAAGTACTATTTGGGTAATTAGCAAAAATGTGATTAGACAATGACAGTAGATACGGCTTCCTCTTAAAAACCTATCGAAACACTCCCAAGCCATCCTCCCGCCTCCAAAAGAATATCAAACAAAAAGAAAATCAAAAAATCAAAAAACCCCCCGTACAGGTCCAACGCAAGAAGGTGACGGTCCCCGTTCCAGCCGGCGTCGAGGACGGCCAGACCGTGCGCATGGCCGTCGGCAACAAGGAGGTCTTCGTAACATTCCGCGTGGAGAAGTCCAAGTACTTTCGCCGCGACGGTCCGGACATCCACACGGAGGCGGACATAAGCATCTCCCAGGCGGTCCTCGGGGGCAGCACGCGCATCGAGGGCGTCTACGAGACCCTCACGATACAGATACGCCCGGGCACGTCCTCGCACACCCTGGTGCGCCTGGGGGGCAAGGGCCTGAGGAAGGTCAACACCGTGGGCTACGGGGACCACTACGTCCAGATCAAGATCAAGGCGCCGACGTCGCTGAGCGGGAAGCAGCGCGCCCTGATGCAGGCGTACGCCGAGATGGAGGAGGACACGCCGGGCAGCGTGCAGGGCATCACCACGAAGAAGGATGGTAAGGAACAGAGGAGTAGTTGAGGGTGGACCGATGACCGGTGTTGAGGTGCTCGAGAGTGGAGAGAGAGAGGCGGTTGGTGAAAATTAACGTTGCTTGGATTGTAGCTGGATCTGCCTGGATGTGTAGATTGATTCCTGGATGGGATCTGTCTGGATTCCAGTTGGATTTGGTTAGAATTCGGGGGTGATTTTCGATGGGAGAGCAAGGGCAAAAGTTGGGAACGTGGCTGTATGGTGATTTTGATGGGGGATTGGAATTGATTGTATTTGTTTGTAGTTCTTGGATGAAATGTTGTTGTTTGTGTGGATTTTCATTGCTGATGTGTAGAGAGACGTGCTGGAGGTGGTACGGGTGACGAAATCAGTCTTTGCTGAATTATTTCATTAAATAACTCAATTTTTATCTATAAATTTAATAGTCTTATTTAAATTTAATTTAAGGTAACATTCAATTATTATATTAAGATAATTTATAGAAATACGTATAATTTAAATCAAAGCTGCCTGACAGTGACTTCTCATTTATAGAATTAAAGCAAATTATTGAGAAAAGTTTCAGAAGAATTATTCAATTCCGTATTATGCACATAAAACATCTAGACAAAAATTGAGGTGTTTGATCAAAATATCCTGGAAGAATGATTTTTGCTAGAAAATTCAATTAAACATTATATAAGCAATTTTAAATATTCAGAAAAATCACTGTAGGTCCATCTTTAAGCTTGCAATAATTAATTATACAAAAACATTTTTCCGTTTTTAGTTAGTTTACACTGTAAAAAATGGTAATCCGAATGATATAAGCTTTTGAAATCATAATAAATTAAAGTAATAATTTTGAATTTACTATTTTTAAGTTTCGCGGAGAACTAATTAAGTGATTTTAATTTACGATTCGGATTATAACTATACAGCTCTACAGAACGAAGATAGAAAAATCATTTCGCATAATTAATTATTTCAGTTTTAAGAAAAAATCTAACTTTTGGCGTTGTTTTTATAACCAGTGCAACCTTAATTAAGGTGATGCTAAAACTACCCGTAACCGACTATTACGACGACCCACTATTTTCATTTAATTTTCAATTTTTAGTAAATATCTCTCTGAAATGTTGTCTCAATCAAAAACAACAACCCGTCAGAGAGATAATTTCTCAAAATTAAGAATTAAATGAAAAAAGTGTTTCCCCGTATTTGTCAGTAACAGGGGGGTTTAGCATCACCTTAAGCTTCGACTTGAGCTATGAAGAATTCGCGTTTATAGAAATTTGCGGAGAGAGAATAAGATTGAGATTTGTTGTTAAAAAAGATGATGATGACACTTTAAGCGTCGCTTGAGTTTCTCTAAACGTGTATACGTGTACATGTCGTAGATTTGTAAATAAATTATGTAAGAATCAGAAAATGCCCTCTTGCTGCGTTCATTTTTCATGAAGAGAATTTTTCTAGCGTACATTCTTAGTTAATGTTTATTGGTAATTAAAATTAAGTTTCATTGTATGTGTCAAAACTTATTTGATAAATAAACGGTTTTCTAAAAAAATGAACATGTAGTTTTTGGGATTCAAACCCACGTTATTTATTAGTTATTTTGTTAGTGCATAATTACTCCAGTAGTTGAGAGTTCAAAAGTAAAAGAATAATAAAATTTTATATTCAAATGTACTATCGTTTTTAGAAGATTCAATAATTTCTTTTCACACTGAACATTTTGATAATGTGTAATTATCAATATTTTGTAGTATGATGCAGACTAATTTTGATATGATACGTTAATGACTGAGGGCTGAGGTACGTATGACTATAAACTTTTTCTTCAAGAGGTCAGTCAAATGTTTTTGAGTCTAATATCTCGTGTAGAACACTTTAACACCAATTACCAATTTGACAAATCATTACTCGGGTATGACAAAACAACTGCATGCCGTTCTCCGTAATCCTAGAAAAATTCTCTTAGTGCATTGCTTTTAAAACATTGTGACATTGTTCTGTAAATATTTTAACTTCCAAACCAGTGTTTAATCGAAATTCTCGCTAACGGTTTGTCTATTATCCTTTTTTTTCTCTCTTGCTTGTTGTTTTTTCAATGACGAGTCCGCTTGCTTTTTCTAGGCACGTTCGAGAAAACTCAAGCGAGTCAAGAGAGTCACACGAATCAAACGAGTCAAGGCGAAGGGTTGCTTGATAGGGTGAAGAGGGCGATTTTCGGATAGACGATATTCTCGCGTAGGTGAGTGGAGAGATTCGCCTTCGAAGCCTTTGCGCAAAGGCCAAATTCGTTTCACCCGGTGCTGTTATGTTTTCTTAGTGGCATTAACTACAAGTACTTATGTATAAATAAGTTTTGTACATATTTGTAAAAAAAGAAATATAAAAAATCAATAAACTTATTTACAAACTGGTTGTTCTCAAAGTTAGTTTGATAAATAACAGTGTCTTTTAATTTTGTACCACCTCATCGTTTGTTTCGTGCATTAATACAAGCATACATTTCATAAACTAACGTTAAAAGTTGCATGTCTAGTTTTGTAAATTAAATTTATTACTCTTTCATTACGTTTTATTTGAATAGCATCATACAAAAAAACGTATTTTGTGATATCTTTTTTTAAACATTACATTTCTGTGGCTTCAAGCATAACCACGTAAGTCCATTTTTTTTAACACTTTAAGGGCTGACAATGTATAATTGATAATTTAATGTATAATTGTTGATAATGCATTTTCTTTTCCACAGTGCTATTGCGGTTTTACGTTAATTTTTTATTGTTATTTTAATTAATGTGTATTACAGTCAAAACAATTAAATCATTATATTGACCAGCTTTTTTTAGTTTTTCAAAGCCTACAAAATGAGAATATGACAGTTAAAACTGCTAAATTTGTATTTTTATGCTTTAATGACAATGAAAATACTAAAATTTGTAAAATATGTACACTCGACGTTGGAAATATCTGGTCGAATACGTTTAAAATCCTCCAATGAGCTTATAAAAAACGTGCGTTCGATCCAATAAGACCCAGTGAAATTGCAGTATTCCAAAAAAATTCGAACGCATTCGATCAGAAATTTCTTACGTCGAGTGTTCGATGTTTTGTAGCACCACGGGAAAGAAAGTTACGACTCATAGGTCGTACAGCCCTTAACATGTTAAATCTCAAGATATTCTATTTTTAAGTTTTCAATTGCTATTTAAATCTATGTAGAAGAAGAGCATATACTTTAATCACTCAATTTTCAAAAAAACTCAAATGGTTAAGTATCCCTTGAAGCCACAGACCTACAATCATGCCTCACACATCACGTTTTAATGAAATACCGTTGCCGCAAGCTTTCTCACATCCAAAAGACTATATAGCCACCCTTTAACAATAAACCAAGCACGAAATCTCGCCAATAAAACGAATCAAACAAACTCCTGTCCCAGGTACGAAGCATTGTTACGAGGAGCCGTTCGACTTGCTGGATTCGATTCGAGGCGCCTTGAGTCCCAAAGAGAAAAAGCCAACGACGCGAGCGAAGACGAAGCCCTCGGCGCCTGCCGATCCGTCCGACAAGCCGCAGGACGCGTCCGACGACGAACACCACGATCGAAAGAGCGAACGGCAGAAAATGCCGTAAACGAGGATGTCCCATATACACGTACACGCATACATACTTACCTGCATTGATTACGTATATCAGGGTGTCCAGTGATCATGGATACATGAGTTGTATAAAATGTTAAACAAAACGTCAAGTCAATGAAAACATTAAAAATATACTTATAATGTTATACATATGATAGTTTGTTAGTAAAGAAAGAACATGTAGCTATACATTTTTTTATCGTAGTCAAAATATTAATTATGTACATTTTATTCAAATATAACAAGACGTACGTAAAAATGAATGGGTAGTGTTACGTTACAGAAAGTATTTTAACCACAGACTATGCAAAGTAGTGATTCTTTTAACTTGATTTGTGTGCACAAAATAGCTCATAGGAAAGTAAAATTTGACATGGTACATTTCGAAATTTAGTTTAAAAAGTTTAAGAAAAATGTAAATGCAATAATAAAATTCAAGTAATAAATAAATATTATGATAACTTAAACATCTTCAATTTAGCATTACTAAGATTACTTCATGAAAGTCTTTAATTGTTTTTGAAAAGAGAAAAATCCTATAACTGGACACCCTGTATATACTTTTGAGGACAGACAATATCGACTTTGGCTCGGCACGCACGAATGTCCACTCGTCATACACAATATTGTATACGTACAAACAAACAACAAAATGAAAGCCTCCAAAGAACTAGTTGTTATTAATTGTATAATGTTTTTATTTCCCAAAGTGACGGTGAAAAGATCACTTTTACAAAACAGAGGGTGAGCAGCCATCAGTGAATACGCCTTTGCGATTATGATCGCTATTTATAGAAATTGTAAAGTTGTTTGAAATTGTAAAATAAACGAGGGCTGAAAACCGAAACTAAACGGGCGATAACGTTTTTTGATCGTTGAATAACAACGAGAAAGTTTGTTTTGTCAGTGTGTATATTTGAACAAAATTTTAACATGTTGAAACTAAATTTATACTTTCGGTTATTATTTAAAGTAAAAGAGATGTACTTTTCTTTGAGTTTCGGTTTATAGTCCTGTAGACTAAGTTTCGAGCTTTTTTTAGATGGCTGTTCTATTTAAACAGAGAAACCGAAATGAGTATCAAGTGATATTTTTGCCTATTGTGTCAGATTACAGTGTCATCGTTTAAGTGCTTTTATGATTGAATAGTAATAAAGAAGATAAAGAAAGAGGAATGTACGTCGCCTTTTTTATCTCCTTTTTTCGTTCACTTATGAAGAACATTTTCTAATATCACTCACATTGTATACACTTATTCCCTAACTAAAGTTGTCGACAGTTCTCGATCGTTCATTTGGATAGTGGAATGTGTTATTCGCTTAGTTACATAAATGATAGGCGCCAAACATCTGTACAGTCAACTTTTTGTTATAAAATAAATCATAAAAATATGATTCAAATGAATAAAAATATATTGTTCAATTCCAAGAGAAGATTATTTTCAACCACTATTAATATTAGTTTTTATAGAATAATATTAATTTTTTATCTCGAATGGTTGCAATATTACCATGTTACATACAAGTTTGAAACATCTACATTTTATTTTCATTTACAGTGAGATTCTATACCTATTTTCTAATATTAAAAATAATAAATAAATATTACTAATAAAATAATCTGTTTTCTTTATGAAATTGTCAGAACGCATTGTTCCAAATTTTTATTAAACAATTAATTATTTATTTAACATTATAAAATTTTTAGTATAAATTTACTTAAATAATGAGTATCTACATCGTTTTGATGATTAACAAACAGTTTCTTAATAATAATCTTCTCACTTACGTGTACTTTTTACAAAAAATATACATAACATATGTGTTGTCAATGTGACAACTGGTTTGTATAATCTTAGACATAATCCTATCCACAAATCTACAAAACCTACATTTTTATAACAATCATTTTAATGTTGTCGCTAATTTTGACTCATTATGTAAATACTTTTATAGAATACCTACGTCTAATCGACTATTGTATATATAGCCTGCACAAAAGTTACAATGCAATGTTCATCTTATCAATGAAGGACCATGAAAATTCGGTTGTAACATTGAAGATACATTTTTTCTAACTTTTCAATTCATTAAAAATAACTAATTTGTTCTCCTATTAAATTATCGTTAAACGTAGTGTCAAAGTTAATTTAAAAATCAAATTTCTCGCCTCGAACCTTATCGACTGAGAAATGAATAATATTGATTGTAATAATTATATAGGCATGTACCGAATTTCTTATGTAATAATCTACCATTATACAGAATTTCGAGCTAATATTTCGATATATCAATTAATGCTATTCAAACAAGATCCAGACCTGGAAATTATATTTGTATGTCATTCATAGAAGCGTTGCAATATTTGTTTGAAACTATGTACAATTGTACATTATTATATAGCAAAAGTAATGATCCCTTGGGTTTACGTAATTTTATCTATACATCATATCCCCAGAACAAGACTATGACAACTAAAAAATTGTGAAATATTAGAAAATTGATTTGATAAATAAACTTTCTTCATAAGCTCAAAGGCTTTCGCTTGAATTTTAATACTACATTATAAAGCTTCAATATTTTTCTACTGATTTTTAAGGTATAAGTATGTATCATATCTATTTTATTACAATAGATTGATTGTTGCAGTAAAATAAAGCTAAATAAAATTCGAGTTATCATAATCTTACTTTGTGGGCGCGGCATATAATTACAACTAATTTAGGTAATAATCGCTCGTTAAGTATTTATAAGTTACTTTATACTAACAAACTATGTTGGTGCTTTTGTATAGTGGTTTCTTAATTTTACAAGAATAGATGGTCAAGTTAATTAAACACTTTGTGATAATAACCAGATATTTGACTAATTTTTTAGATAATTTTATACATATTCTTGTAAAATATATATATATATATATAGAAACAATAGAACAATGCTTACGTTTTAAAAAAGAAAATATTTTGTCTGAATTTCGTCAAGTGACTCTGTAACGTAATGTAACTACTTTGATATCATCTTAAATTTACATTGATACCTTTCTAATAACAGTTCTTTAATCGCGTTGCGATCGCTTGACACCTGTTGGTAAACGCTCGCTTGCAAAAATACGCACATCATCTTATCTTCAAAACACTAAAAATGTATTCTATCTACAAAATTAACTCTCAGACAGTCTCATCACAGAGGTAGCACAAAAAATCCCCTTTTTATGTACCCTTTGGTGACAATTATTTATGTAAAAAACGTAGTTTTCTGTAAAAAAGAGTAAGAAAAGCGTACGAAAGTTTTAAAAATGTGAAATATGGTTTTCTGTCTGAATTCGGATACAATTTTTACATTTACTTACATTTTTTACATATTTTTACACTTTATTTATAGAAAAATACAGAAATTTATAAAATATTACAGTTTGTTTGAATAAACAAAAAAGAAAATTAAATAACATCCAAAAAGTTTATTTGTTTCATTATCTAATTTAAACGATATTTAATTTTGCAATATCGAAATATTCATGAAAAAAAACTTTTTTGTCACAAAGCACCAGCTCTTTTTATATTATAACGTTTCTGATATTGTAGCAAGTAAACGAACTATTGTATACATTTTTATTTTTAAGGTCTATTCTCACGAAAAAACCATTTTAAATCAGGATTAATCAAGTATTATTACTATAAAATTTGTAAAAGGTAAGAAATTTTAGAGAAATACAAAAATCTAATATTTTGTAAAATTCTGTAATTTCTTGTAAAAGAATGTAAAAATCGTGTCGGAGTTCAAACGGAAATTTACACTTTCTTTAGCACTTTATTACACTTTTTAAAACATCTTTCATCTTTTCTTAGAGTACTGCCATACTCCCATATATAAGTAACACCAAAGCCGAACGAGTTTTCACCTATCCAACTGAATTTTTAAGATTACAAAATTTTCCACCCAGACGAGTCACATTCTACAAATGCCAAGAACAGTGCACCTGCTCAAACTACTTCAGAAGCTTAAAAATTCGAAACCCCAAAGCAAGTAAGAATCCACCTTCCATCACGAGCTCCCGTAAATCCCTCCTACACCCAGAAAACTGCACTTTATGCACACAAACAATTACCACCCATCTATTCTTCACTATATTATACCTCTCCTCCTCCTGCCCCGCACTACGCGGGTATGAGCAGTCCGTACTTGAGGCCGACGTTGGTGAGGCTCTGGGTCGCGCTGACCTTGAGCACCGCGACGGCGACCGCGGCCATGGTGACGGCGCCCTCGAGGAAGGCCCCGTAGAGGATGCGCACGTAGCCGGCTATGGTCGAGAGGCCGCCCGCGGCCGTGAAGTCCAGCGGGAAGAGCAGACTGTCGGAGAAGGGCCGCAGGCGCGCCACGCCGAAGCACAGGATGCCGATCGTGTAGTACACGGCTGTGGAACCGAAGAGAGATACAGAGAGATGTAGAGGTTTATCGAAGGGGGTAGGATTGATTTTGAAAGACTGCGCGCTTGGATTAAAATACATAAATGTCGATTCAAAGAGCAGTATGATTGGTTTTTTTTATCTTGGTCGGTGTTGTTCGAGTGCATTTGGAAATTAATCGATTTTGTTATTATGTAGGTTTCAAAATTCGGATAAAAATTGGTAGTTTGCTACGTATTCAGAATTTAATTATTTTGGTGATTGCATAAGATTTTTAGCCTTTTATTGTTTGGTGTTGCATGTTATATTCTTTCTTTCTTCCCCGTTGTTGTAGGTAACTTTTTCTATCTATTTATATACAGATATTTACTTATAAAGCTTATAAATTCAAACTATATTTTAAAATCGATTTTGTTAGGTAAGAAGTATGTACATGTCTCTTTGTTGGCCTTATACACGATTTTAACTATAAATAGGAAAAATAACTTGCAACAACAGGGAAGATAAAGAACACCAAACAATGGTAAGTTAAAAAAAATAATGTTGTAATGTATTGATGCAAAAAATACAGTATTAATATAAAATTAATTACAAGACACTCGTACGATAAAGATATAACAGAGAGGTTTTTGTTTTAATAGAGTTTAGAAAGTAAGGGAGGATATCGATTTGATTTGTTTACTTTACGTTTGGAAGTTCCTAATTGAGGGTTATTCTATGCGTTACGAAAATTTGGCGTGCATAGTATATATAGTAGCAAACATATGACTTTTTAGTCGAAGGAGCTGAATGATTCTTACGAATCGATATAAACTTACGGTCGCGAATGTAAGAATCTATTCATTTTATTTGTCAATATATATTATTTTAAGGCGTGTGTTAACAAAGTAAAACGTTAACTTATTTAAATTTTTTTATTTAAACGAATATATTATGTTTTCTTATTTTTCCATCCTTTGATATTATTAGCCTTACCCCAGATGACTTATACTACTTATCGTATAAATTAGGTACTTATGCTCTTGTAAAATATGCAAATAATTAATTTATTACTTTTCTATAAGTTGTAGGTAAGTACCTAGTGCAAAAGCTGAAGTGTGAATTTTCTTAAAATTAAATTTTTGTAATTTTTAGGAATTTCTGAAAAATATATATAATGTATTATTATTTCAAACTTCTCATGTTTACTGTATAAGGAACTTATTAAGAGTGACCTTAAAGTTATTTCTGAGCAATAATAACAATAATATCGTGAGAAAATTATGATCACAGTATATAATAATAGTAGTTTTTAAGTGCTGCACTTTTTTATTTTGACGTATTTATTAAATTATTCTAAATCGTACAACACTGAAAAAATTGTATTGCTCGAGTATCCAGATTCTGATTGATCGAACTAAACTGCGTATTGCTGCTGCAACAATATTTTGTTATTGCTCTCATAGAAAACCGTACAATATCATCGACAACTATAATTAGCTGAACAGCAATATGTACGGTTACTCGAGCAATACCAGTATAGTTATTATATAAATATAAAAGAATCTGTGTGAGAACCATTCCTTTTTGTCAGTGAATAGCCAGATTCATATGTAATAACAATCTCTTTGATTTATTGTATCATAGAACTGGAATAACCGAAATCACGGTTACAACGCTCTTTCAACGTTCTACTGCAACCACAATCGTTCTTAATATTACTATCATTACTGTTTAAAAAGAATTACGTGCATTCTCTTACTAAACCTTATCCAAAAAAGCATACAAAATTTAGAACCACAATAATCGACACATACCATTTCCCTTAAAAAAATTCCCAAAAAACGCCATAATTTTTTCCAAATCATCGCGCGGCACGTCGACTCCTCCAACTAAACAAAGCAAAACAAAAAGTGCCAAGCGACTCACCGATCGCGAGAAAAGGCGCGACCTTGACCCACATGGGCATGGGCATGGCGTCGAGGGTCTCGTTGTCCCTGGCGTCGTTCTTGTACCTCCTGGCGATGCCGTACCTCTTCAGCCTGACCGCCAGCAGCAGTCCGAGATTCAGGATCAGGAGAAAGTGCGCGGGTATGCCGACGGCGGCGAAGATCACCGCGACGGTGCGGCCGGCGTTCGTGCGCGGCACCGGCGCCCCGAAACCTGCCGAGTATCGAATGGTTCATTAGTCCCTTCGCTGACGGATCGTGCTCTGATGGAACGGTAGAGGAATTGAAGGATCGCAAGTGCTCGGATTTTTGTACAGGTGCGGGGGGAAGGAAATTTAAACGTATTTCTGGAAGGGAATTGTTTTTTAAACTTCGGAGGTGCTACACGTTTTTTGAAAGATTCCTTTGCGTTGGTATTTAAAGAGATATTAAACCATATTTGTTTTTACAAATAGGGTTTGATTGATATTATACAGTAGCTATATGCCGAGTTGGCAAGACGTGTCTTTTATGGTGAAGATTTTATACGTAAAAGTACTTTGTTATTATTGTGAGCTTAGAAAAATTAAATTATTAGGAGAGACCGGGGCTAAGTTGACACTAAGCCACGTTCTTAAAAGTAAAAATGAATACAGAAAATGACTATAAATAACAGGCTGGAACTAAAATTCTCAAAGCATAAAGTGTCCAACTCACACGGAGAGCTGCCACCCTCCGGGAAACGGTTTTTGATGAGGGTTTGGTGGATTTTGATGAAACGTTGGGAAAAATGGTAACTTTTCTTTTATAACTCTGCGTGTATTTAGACTTAAAAAGTCACTGAAACGTATATTAAAGTAGGCGAAAAGAGCTTTAATTTGACTCCTAGTAACTTAAACAAATATTAGTTTGTTCCAAAGCTATTAATGATTACAAATAGTGACAAAAAATACATGAAAATTCAAGACAATTTTAATATTTGGGATTCTATGAACTTTCATGTGTTTTTTGTCACTATCTTTGATTATTAATAGCTTTAAAACAAAGTAATATTTTTTAACGTTCCAGATAACAAAGTAAAGTTCATCTCATCTACTTTCATAAATTTTTGGGTCATTTTTTAAGCCTGAATACATGCAGAGTTAAGAACTGTGCCATTTTTCACTAAAAAACGCAGATTCAAAGTAAAATAGGTCATATCTTGGGATAAAGGGTCTACGAGATCAAACTGCGAGTGCTAAAGTTTGTTTTTGGGTACAAGAAAACGTTTCACAAACCGTTTTTCGGAGGGTGGTAGCTCTCCTTGTTAGTCCCGATCTCCCCTACTATATTTAAATTATTTGAAATTTTAATTTAAGTTTCTAAATTTATAGAATATTATGTCATTGCGTGATGAACTTTTTAATCACATTATGAGTATATGCGTTTGTTACTTTATAGTCCATTATGAGTCACTATTGATGAGTTTTAATTATGATAATAAGAAGGAATAATGTTCTTGATAAAAGATCAGTGCAGTAAAATGCAATTATAGTTTGAATGATCGTATCTACTGATACTTAAAATTTCTTAATTCTGAAAAAACTCTTCATTTTATTACCATGCTACCGTAATGGAAAAAAGTAATATGTGAATAAGTATAAGAAAATGTAAGAAAACGTGTATAAAACTTTCTCATATATTTATTTCGTCGTTTATAGAAAAATGCTTAAGTATTGAAAATACTCGATTATAGTGAATTAAAGTAAGTATTTTATAAGTATGGGATGCTACATTTCTTATTATGAAGTTAGAATGTACACGGAGAAACTGCCGAATTAATAACGAGCGTGCAGTTCTACAATTGAAAAGACGCTGCTATATGTACACTCGACGTGGATATATTCTGATCGAACGTTTTTAAAATGCTCCAATGAGATTGCCCGATTCCCAGGAATTAACTAATAAAGTGGCATGATTTCAAAACATTTGATCACGATTATATATCCACGTCGAGTGTATACACGCACGCACTGGAGTACACATCCTTGGAGTGAAAATTCAATTATATTAGAGTAAAATAATTCAACTTCTTGGAGTATATTTGTGGGTCCCCAGAGATCCGATTTGAGTCCATTTTTTTTAAAATTGAGTTTCGAACTATGTTGGTATCCTCACACAGTATATTTTTATATAAAAATGCAAAAGATCAAGAAAGTGTAAATATAAGTATCCACATACATCTACTATTTATGACTTTTCTTAACATTGGTATAAATGTAAATTGAAACCTTCAAACCTCAACATCTCAAAAGCACGAAAAGTGAACTCTCCTCGTTTCTCCAGCAACCCACAGAATACAATCTCCCTCGAAATCAGTGCAATTCCTCTAACTCGAACCAACTTACACCGTCTCCCAAGAAATCCCATTCCCCTGTAACTCCCCAACTCACCTAGCGTCGTCAGCACCGAGATGGAGAACAGCATGCACCCGGGCAAGGTCCAGAGCTGTCCGTTGTCGCCGCCCTCCCCGTATCCCGAGCTCACGGCAATGAGCAGTAGCTTCTCGTGGCGCGCCACGTACTGCCTGACCTTGGCGCTCCAGAGGGGCTCCATCTCCTTCTCGTCGGCGCGCAGCTGGCGCAGCTCGGTCGCCAGGCCGACCGCCAGGTCGCGCTGCATGTCCTTGAGGTCGACGACCTGCTGGCGCTCGCGGGGACCCTCGGTTATGTAGAAGGCCCCGGCGCCGAGGACCGCCCACAGGGTCAGCAGCCAGGCCAGACCTGTTTGCAGTTGGGAGAGAGGTAATGTGGTTCTGGTGGAAATCCTTGCGGTGTGTATAAAGAGATTGATGTATTGGGGAAACTGGGGTGAAGTGAACACACGGGTAAAGTGAATCATGCTTACTATTTCTTCAACAAATTATTATTTACGCCTAATTTTTATTTTAGTGAAAGATAATTATGCAAGGATGGTCATTAAAAAGTTTCATTGCATAAGGATTAATATTTTACGAAAGAAAAATAATTGTATTTTTCGACCTTAAAAGAAAGTTGGTTTGCCGAATTCGTTATAACGATTAAAGATGTTTGTAATTAATCTTATTGCTAGATTTTTTTTCTAATTACTTCAAATACGTTTTACTTACTATTACCAAGAATACAGAGTTTTAAAAGAGGTTTTTCTTTTTCTAAACAAACGTTTTAAAGAATCGACGTCTCGGGGTAAAGTGAATCGGGGTAAAGTGGTCCGGAAAATAATGCGATAGCACTAATTTATATGCGGCCTGATGAGAAATTTAAGAAAATATTAATCAAGGTGTATGTTAGTGTAGTATACAAAGTCTTTGTTGTAACGCATTTGGTATTTATACCAAAATCGGCTAACATAACCTCCATATTTAACTTTTCGTATTTTAAAGGCTTTAGGATGTCTTTTTTGTTTTATTATTGTCTGAATTAACGTTTTTATATATTCTTGTACACAAACTGGTAAAATGTTTTCAAAATATTTAATTCTATCCTCTAGTTTACTTTAACCCGCACTGAATAGCCCGGGTAAAGTGAACAGGTATTTTTCAAAAATAGGTAAATAATATTAAACTTAATAAATGGCTTTCTTTTAAATTGCTAGTATGTTTATTGACGTAAGAGGTTTCTTGTGCAACTTAAAAAGTGATTTTTGAAGTCTGAAAAATACATTTTTTTCGACTTTTAGAGTTACTATGTTCACTTTACCCCAGTCTCCTCTACTGTGGAGGAGGTCTGGTTGTGATAGAAGGATCATCCTTTTCGTTCACTTTCAGACAAAACTTATTTAATAAACTCAATCATTAATTTTGGGAGCACCTTCAAGTGAATTTAGCAAATATGTTACAATCGAAGATAGAGGTTCAGCAAAGGCAGTATTTGGTCAACAGAATGAAGAAAGTTTTATTTGTACTTTACTGATCGCTGGGTGCATCAATATGAAACACATTAGAGCTTTAAGAGCTTATAAAACATTATAGTGAATAATAGTACTTTATAGCACTGCATGACCTAAGTCCGCACTTATGTCACGCCTATCCGTGACATAAGTAGTCGATTAATGCACCGTACTTATCGCCCTTGCTACGCTCGGGCGCTAATTCACGCCGTGCTGTACTATCTCTTTTCACTATACAGAGAAAGGTTAATAAAAGGATGATCAAATTTAGACTCATACTACTTAAATAAATAAAAGTAGATATATAGCGAGTCCAGAAAGTCATACCTTTCAGTCCAGTTTTTTACTTTACTTCTAGTAATAGGGTCAATTTTTTTTTCATACTAAGAAAGTTGTGGTAAATACAGGACATGTCTAGTAAGTTTCGAATTTATTTTTTTATTTTTCTTATTTAATAAGGTTATCATATTTTTTCAATTTAATGCTTCTTTATATTTTAAAAATGAATAACGATATAGGAGAAACGTATCAACGTTTGCTCTAAAAAACTTAATTCTTTATCAATTATATTGTACTATTATACACAAACATTTCTTTAGATAGTAACAATTTTCAGAGCAATATTACGGCTTCAAACAGATTTAACTTCTAGTAGTTAAAAAATATGTCATTACTTGATCAATAAGATATTTTTATATGCTACTTATTTCAATAGGGTTGCAGTTTTATGGTATTATTACTGAACCCTTATCGATCCCACTAAATTTTCATTGATCAGACCGTTAAACTTAATCTTTCTCCTAATTTTTAGAGGACAACAATTTAAACTGAGCAAATTTCCAATATGAAAGTACTACATAACACATGAGCAAACCTCATGGCTATACACATAAATGTATGCATTAAAAACAACCTCGATTGCGGTGTGTATATTTAAATAATGTATGTATACTATAGGAGCTTGAAAATCACGCTCTCGCGTTTGCGTTTACGTGCTATAGGCGTTTATTTGCACAATCAATTTTAGACACCACGGCGCTTATTGTACAGCTGCAACGTTATCGAGACATCAAGGATTGTGAAAATCGAGCCTGCGTGATTTAAATATGAGCTGCACTGTGCTCGATCGAAATTTATTATTAATACGTCTTGATCTAGTAGAAATATTGGAATTATGGAAATTCTTCAATTTTAAAACAGTTAAAAAATTGAAATAAAAGTGTAGACCAGTGTAATGTAAATGGATTCTCATTAATTTATAAGTGCATGTAGCGTTAAAGTTTAATTATAACGTGGTGAGTGTAGGTGTTGTACGCAAAAGTTATTCAGAAATATACTCCTATTATGATGTAATCGTTTCCTTTTATGTGAAATTATTGAAACTATACTAAACTTTTTAATTAGTCGCAATTATAATTATGTAAATCGATTTTTTTTTATTATGATTTGAACATTTTAAAATGATTCGTCCTATGTACTTATATATAATGTGAAAATGAATAAATTTATAAAAATAATAAATGTTTATGTTGTGTCGATTATAATATTGTTTGTAGTCGCTTAACATGATGTTGTGTAATTTATTCATAATACTTGCTTGAAATTACATTTTAATAAACAAAAACAATCTTAAATACGTGCGTTTCTTATACTATGGTGGTTTTCATGGCTTCCAACCTAAAAGTCTTTTTACTTTAGATAACTTCTAATTATGTCTCTTTTTACCATTTTTTAAACATTAGCGACTAAAATTAAAATTTTTAGTTCGACATTAAAATAAATGAGATTTTAGAATTTTTTACTATATGAAAGAAATTCCGAGCATGAAAATTGATGTACACCCAATGGTAAAACCATTTTTTCCGATCAAAGGTATGAAATAGGCCCTCTGTCACGCCTAAAACTAGCGCAGAAAATTACGCATTTCGAGCGTGTTTGTAAAAGTGTGAAAAATAATTTTTTTCCCCGCTAAACCGGGGTTAATGTCTTTGAACTACGTTGTGCACGACTTGAAATCCGCGATCATCTACCCAACTTTAGTGCATGAAAAAGGTCCTATCCTGCCTTAGTTGAAAGAAATACGGCGTACAAACGCGGAGAGAGAGGCTATTTCAGACTCGGGTGAGATGTTTTCAGCACTCGTCTTTGTCTCGCATCCGACTCATGTTGAACACCTCACCCTCGCTAGAAATAGCTCATTTTCTTCCCTTGTTGTACAATGTACTATTCCGAACGTGCCCCTAAATAGCAACTTTTTCATATGCATAAGAAATAAAATCGCATCTAAGCTCATTTTTTTGTTGACTTTTTGATATGAATAAGTTATTTACGGGCAAGTTCGGAAAAATGGTTTTACCATTAGGTGTACACTCGACGTTAAAAATATCTGGTCAGATTTATTTAATTTTCTTTCATATGCTGCAACTTCATTGATGGATAGAATGCTCGATCTCGCTAAGCTCATTATCCTCCAAAAATTCAAACAAATTCGGCCAGATATTTTTCACGTCGAGTGTACATGTGAGTGAGTGTCTGTGTAAATTTGTGCATTATAAAAGTCTATGTCTGATCTACTTAAAATTAGATTAGAACAACCAGTAGAATCCCTTTTCGATCGAGAATTCTGCGCGAGCCAAATCACATTTTATAATAAAACATTAAAAAATCAATTTTCCATCTCAATATTTTTACTTCGATCGCAACTATTACAAAATCCTAATCACAAGCCACCCCGGACAACACAAAAGACCTCTCATCTCAAAATCAATCTCGAACCACCGCGCTTCTTCCTCAACCCCAAGGACTCACCGAACTGACAGAGCGCGACCCGGCCCAGGAACCTGAAGTACCGAAAGAGCCGGCCGGACTTTTTGGGATCGGGCGGCTTGTTCTCCTCGTCGACGATGTCCTTGAGGGTCGGGAAGACCCTGAGCCTGTAGAGTATCCGGTCGACCGTCTGCGCGCCGGTCGACTCGAGGGCGGCCTTCTGCGGCAGCGGCGCCGGCACCGGGACGCTCGCGGCGACGACGTAGCTGCCGCGGCGACGCGCCTCCTCCGGCTGGGCCGACGACTGCAGTCGCTCGGCGAGCGTCGGCGTGGCGAAGGTCGCCGTTGGCGGGCGCTCGAGCTCGTTGCTCGCTGGAAGATTGAGAAGGGGGGATCAGATTAGAAACTTATATTTTTTAGGATTTCGAATTGAAGTATGGGCCGATTGATGTGTGTATATATATAAACTGTTTTATCCACACTTTCATATATATATATATATATATATATATATATATATATATGAAAGTGTGGATAAAACAGTTTATATATATATATATATGAAAGTGTGGATAAAACAGTTTTTAAAGTCGATATTTTTTTCTTTTATTATTATTTTTTTCCACACTTTCATATATATATATATATATATATATATATATATATATATATATATATATATATATATATATATATATATATATATATATGAAAGTGTGGAAAAAACAGTTTTTAAAGTCGATATTTTTTTCTTTTATTATTATTTTTTTATAGTCAATAAGTATTGTTAATAGATTTACTAAAGAAATTTGCTATGAAGGGTATTTCTACAGTTGACATGATAGCTGTAAATTGAGATTTTAATTGGTCTAATATAACATGGATTTTTTCCTTCACATAATAATGTAAATAAATCAAAATTATTTTTATTTTCCACAAATGATATAATTTTCACAGCACATAACTCGTTAAAAAGGTTATCTTGACCGTTGATTTAGCTGTCACTATTTCGTAGCTTTTTTCCATTTATAAATTTTATTTTGTAATTTTAGCGATGTTTAATTAATTATTTCCGTATGTAAAAGCGTTTAAATTAGAAAATTATAGTTGAGAATAAAGTCTTATAGGATTATATACGGGGAAACCAAGAATTTCGTCGATGTGCGACATCAGGATTGTTCTCTATTTCTATGATGGTGCGGGTAGTAATTGGATTATTCATTCTGAGAAATGGTGTCTGGAATCGATAGGATTTCGACGCTCTTTACGAAGATTAGAACATTTCAGATTTCTCGTAAATCGTAATCCTAGTTCTTTTTCAAAGCCCCATTCAAAAAACTAGAACTTTTTAGATTCTCAGAATTAACTATCATTTTCTCGGAGGTTCTCAAAAAGGGCCACTATTTATCAGGAAATCTAAAAAGTGCTAGCTTTTATAAGAGACGAAAAGAATTAGTGTTTTCCTAAAATCTTAAATTTACTAGTCTTCGTACGAAACGTCGATATAATCTTTAATAATATGTCAAAAGGAAAATATGTTTAAAGTTGCCAGCACCTTTTGCCAGAATATCAATCTAATGTAGGTATCTCAAAAAGCGACTGACGAAAAAGCCTGGGGCGGGATAAGACATTTTTTGTATTCTTAGAATACAATTTTCTATTTAAGGTGGTGCTAAAGCCACTAGTCACCGACAAATATGAGGAACCACTTTTCTTATTTTATTTTTAATTTTTAATAAATATCTCTATGAAACGTTATTGTCCTACTCAAAAACAACAACTTTTCAGAGAGATATTTTTCAAAATTAAATATTGAATGAAAAGAGTGGTTCCCCGTATTTTACGGTAACAAGAGGGTTTAGCATCACCTTAAGGAGTAAAATGATACCTCAGACATTAAAAACGAATACCTACAAGATAAAAATATTAATTACTTTAAGTATAAGTATAACTTTTTTAGTGGACAATACAATATCCTACATTCATGACATTACAATTTTGTTTAAAATATTTTTTCCTTTTCATGGAGTACAATTCTCTTATATGTACTGTTACTGATATAAGTCAAGCCTAATAAATTAAAATACAAATTTATTTTTCTATATGACTTATATACAGGTAAAGAACCTCTAAGCAGCTTAGATTCGGATATCGTCTTTGGTCTGATTTACCGTCTGTATTTTCCTTAACCTATTATTATTTCACACTTGACTTTTACCACTCGGACTAACGCGGAAGTAATCATCATCGTACGACAGTGACTTTTAGTTAACGGGAAGTAATTTGATATATACCGGAAGTAATTGTCTGTCTAATTATTTGTTTGAGTTTAAACTTATCGTACTAATCCGAGCGAGTATGTGACGAATTGTGGCTCATCTCCAATTAAAAGAGGTTAAATTATAACTGAAAAACAAAAAAATGAAAGTATAAAAATTTTCATTTCAGAGCGCGCTAAGGATAATTGAAAACTTTTGAAAATTAGAAGAAAAAAATTAAATTGTCAATGAGGTGAAAAATAAAAGTTCAATTTTTTATTTTTTTTGGGTAAATTTTTATCTTTGTTTTCAAAAGTACCTAGCTTTGCAGCAAATTTATATTTTATTATCTCAGAGGTTTCAAATAACAATTGGTTTTCATCAATTTTTATTTTTTTTTAATTTCGAAAATTGTTTTGTAATGTTTATTTGATTATTATGAAAGAAATATTAAATGAGCTTATATCTTATCACGCTTAGAAAATTGAATCAATTATATGTAAAAGAAAGAAGCATCTAAAAGATAAAATAATAATTAGTAATAAAGTCTTATAGGTTTATGTATACTCAACGTGGGAAATTTCTGATCGAATGCATTTAAATTTTTTTGAATTACTGCAATTTCATTGAGTCTCATTAGATCAAACGCACGTTTTCGCTAAGCTCATTGGCGGATTTCGAACGCATTCGATCAGAAATTTTCCACGTCGAGTGTACCAGGTAAATAAAAATTGGAGTGATTTGCGACATCAGGTTTGTTCTCTATTGAACAATGCAGTAGAAAATGTCAGGATTGATCAGACACACGTACAAGAACGCAACAGTTTATAAATACTTGCCAGTATGAAAACTCTTGACGCATACTCGCATTTTTGCAGCTTTTCCATAGTTAATTATAATTTAATTTTTTTCTGTTTGTTTCACAGTTTTCGAATGAACTATTTCAATAAAATTAAAGCAATTAAGAATATTTTAAAAAAGTACTCGGTGAATATTATAGTGCACTCTGCAGTTTATGAGATGGTATCACGTGTTTAGAAGTAATTTATTTCCCGAGTAATTGTAATTAATCTTGAAAACAATTAGTTAAATAAATTTTCCATTTTTCCACGCGATCATAGAAGCTTTCATTTTAATTTCATTCACTTAGTTCTCATCAGATATTAATATATTTTAGTCGTAAATAATTAAATGTATTGTTTCAATAAACTTAAATTTATATTAATTAAATAATAAAATATCATACATATAATACGTACACTGTAACAGTCTTTGTGTTAAATTATACATTTTTAAATCTCAGCAGCTCAATCATTTTTCACATTCATCTTCCCAAATGCACTAAGCCGTAAATTAAAAAGAAAGCACAAAAGCTCTTCCTTTAAAAATCGATTCAATTTACCACCTAAATTTCCACTTCCAATTTAATCGTACAACACAAAATCACCGCTCGAATTAAACCCAACCCACCAAAGCTCGTACATTTCCAATCACTCGCGCTCGCTGCACTCAAGCCCATCGAGCACTTCGCTTCTCGGTACACTTCCTCAATCAAGCGACCCCGCGCACAACCTCATACCCAAGAAAGCCTAACTCACGAAATCCACGCTCGCACGGTGTATATATACACGGGAAATCGAAGCGCCGCTACGCGATTCCCACCACGGATATAACCCTTATCTCTTTCCAAATGACCTGGGCGTCGCGCGCGCGCCGGTTGCGACGGCGGCGGCGGCGGCTTGTCGCACAAGGCAAGGTCAGCCGGTAGATCGACGCGCTCCATCGATCGGTATAGACGTTGTACGCGTGGGTATTATTGTATATGCGTGTGTATATGCAATATGGCGGGGATCTTGGGTGACACGTGTTCGTCGGGGTTATGCATTTTGCAGGTTGCAGGTTGCGAGGGAGATGCGAGGGAATTGATGATGAAAAGAGGAGGCTTTGTGTATTTGATGAGTTTGGATGGCTGGGATTGATTTGGGTAGTTATTGGTTTATTAAGTATTTTTTCTTAATGTAATTTTTCTTTTGTTGACCTGTTGTAGCTGTGCTAAGGGGCAGATGTAAGGTAGAGCGTACGAAAGCTGTATCATTGTTTAGAGCACATCGGAATAGTAAAAAAAATTGAGTACCTTATACGTACAGGGAAAAAAATATCAATATCGAAATAAGTAGAAAAATACAAGTATGGTTAGACCCAACGAATTTTGTTAAACGGGGAATATTCATAGATATGATCTTTTATAATTTTCCCTGCACTTAAGGTACTTCATTCTTTTTTAAATTCATGTTCCGATGAGCTCTAAACAATGGTGCTGATGTTGTTCACAGCTTCTATTTGCGAGGCTGCCGTAGGCATTCTTCTTTTTTCGATTCCATTCTCTTTGCAAAAACATTGAATCCGATTTAAACATATCGGAAATATGAAGAGCGATTCAACTTTGTATTTGTGAATTGTGATTCAAACTTTCCAATTCAAGAAATCGAGTTTTTGGATTGGATTAAAATTTTTTGATTCAAATGAATCTAGATTTTTAATTGGAATGAATTTACATAAATACAAATCTTCAAATCTCGAATCTTAATATATGAAATGTGTTTTAGAGAAACGCATTGAAATGAATCACAGACAGCCGCGTCCCAGGGAGTTCCTCCCTGTGCGTTTCGTATGCCGATCTCGTATTATTACTGTTGAATTTACAATTAAATTATTCGATTGTAAGAAGAGACTCTTTCTAACATTAACCCCCCACCCCACAAAAGAGAATAAAAAATATATAAAACACCTCAAACTGAATAGTTGCAAATATACTAGAATAGGATACTAAACAATTAAACGCAGCCAATTTTAAATCGAATTTGTAAGAAACTAAATAAAATTAACTATTTAAAAAAAAACAATGGTATACAATGGTTCGGATACACCGATATAAATTCTTATTTTGAAAATATCACGTCACCGAATGATAGTCTCTCAAATTCTCAAAACTAACTTTTGTTTTCTGTAGCTTATATAATGGGTCAATGGCCGATGAGAGTGTAGAAATGAAATAAACACCAAACGCATTCATTCATTATTACTTTAGGGTCATTAGGCAGGCATCGGCTCTGTGAACTTAATTTATTCACGATACAATCATTCCCTACTGTAAAATTTAAATACTTTTTGTTTCTTCACATCATCAATGAATAAACAATTACGATTACTGGATCGTTTAACTTTGCCTACACGCCAAACAAATACATGCTTGACAATAAAATACAGAATCAATCCACTTTTTCAGCAATACACTCAAGAAAAAATCCAAGCAAAAAAGATGTACAATGCTAAATATAAAGGAAAATTACACGCCGCACGTTGGAATCGGTGTGACATTCGACACTGCACACGACCGTGCGAGTATTCCGCGGAGCGAGCGCGCGAGAATTCGAGCGACTGTGACACGATTCGTACGTTAACGCTCCGCTGAGCTGGCGTGCCAGGTGTTTTTAGCTTCGTTTTTCCCGTTTCGTTTTTCCTTTTACGCTTATGCGCGACCTTGGCGAGAGCATTTTTACGAACGACGTTTCTGAATGGAACTGTCGGTTTTCGTTTGAAGTTAATGCATAGTTGTATTTATAATAATAATGGTAATGTTACATGTATTGTAAGTATGCGTGATATCAAACTATGTAAGTTGCTTAAAATTATTTAGATATATTGGTGTGTATAAAGAATTTTTTCAATTATGTTTTCATTAAGTACTTTTGTTAAAAGCTTTAAATTATATATAAAGATTAATGTTGTTGTTTAATAAAATAATTTGAACTTGAATTATTCTTTGCAAGTCACTGACCTACTTCGAGCAATTAATCAATATTGATAAAATCTCTATAGGACACAAAAATAAACACGATGCGCAATGTTATGTTCTATTTCTGTCTCTAGTATGTATATCATATTTTGCCAATCAAAATAAAACCTACCGTTGAAATTTATTTTAGCAAAATTGTATGAAAGTAATTTATTTGTCTTGAATTGGGAGGTAAAATTGAACATTTCTTATGCATAAGCATAAAAGATGACTGGTTTCACCTTTCAAACGACTATTTTCGAATAAATTTAAAATGTATCATTAATTGCCAATAAGTTTATAATTGAGAGGTTTTCGCGAGAAAACGGTGATTGTCAAGTTAATCGTTGCCTTGAAGTACACAAAATTTCTTTTTTTTATACATAGAAATTTAATACAATGATAAAACAACATACTATATCGTATGTACACACATTATCAGTATTCTTTTAGTAAAAAATATTTATGTTGCAATAAAATTAGTATTATAACAATAAGAAATTCTTCAAGTCTGTGTATTGAGTTTCAACAGTACTCATCTTATTCAACATATACTTTTATACTTTATTCTCATTTCTCTCAAAGCGCTATCATTCAAGTTTTACCGCTGTATCGCACATCCGCTCAATCCTACCTACATTACCCAAAATGTATATTTAAAAAGAAACACAAAACAAACCTACTAAAAAAACCCATCGGCAAAAATCCCGTTACACATGCAAACCCTCTCCCCCTCGCGTACAATCAAAACTTTCGCACATCCTCTCCTCGATTCGCTTTTGACTTTTTCACACCCTCCCCCCTTGCGCGCATTCGTCATATTTCTCCCAAGTGGGCTCGCGAGCTAATTGCCCACTCGCTAACGCGACTTTGCGTATATATATATATATATACCCTCGCGGGGCAAACGAAAGTGCTCGTCTCTTCTGGGAGCAACAGGTGATATATGTGTGTGTGTGCCTTTACCTGCCTCGGTGCTCGCGGGGCAGCAAATGATGTCGGCCTCGTCGACCTGGTCCTCCTTGATCGTCCTCGGCGAGCGGCCCTCCCTGCAACGGAAAGAAACGAGGGGGCGCGTGGTCAGAGTTTGCAATCGTTGTTGGTTATACGCGGGGGTTTTGGGGTTTTACTTGGGATATATGGTGTCGGAGGTTGGGAAGACGATGTTTGTTGAAACTTTGAGGGTAAAGGGTGTTTGCTGATACCGATAAATGATTAGTGGCACCCTTGACTTTCATTTTCAATGGGTCCTTATTGTGGGGTTATAGAAGACAATGGTGCATATCTACTTCTGATCATGGTTCTGCAAGGTTTGACGCTAAAGAATGACACAAACGTAAACAGAAATGTATGAATAGGTTAATCTGGACCAAAATTTAACACGTTCTTTGAAAGTTAATTATTTTGACTCATTGTCAGATTAATATTTTTATGTAAAATACAGCTGAAATGAAACTAAATTAACTCTTTTTGTCTATTTTTATTTGCGTTTGGATACTTTTTTCTAGCGTAAAAACTTCTATGATAAGAAGTAGAGGGACTATTGTTTACTAAAATAGCGCACAATTTAGATTAATTGGTTGATATCTCAAGAATAAGGGCACATTAGAAAGAGCAAAAGGTGCTATGCTGCAATTTTAGGTGTCAGAAAACCCTTTTTAAGATTCAGCAAATATTGGTTTCCAAACCTCTGACACTCTCCTAGTTAGAGCGGAGGATGTGGAATAAGTTGAATGGTTGTGTCTTTTTTGCGAGGAGGGTGGAGTTTGAAGGTCCGAGAGTTTCGATCAGTATCGGTTATTTTTATTTTATTGGATTTTTTGAGGGATGGATTTTCGTTTGCTAATTTTTTTCTGGCCAAGTACTTTGTTCGTTCATGTTAACCCTCGGTTACCACGCTAGCGTGAATTTGCACCAGTGTATAGAAAGGGTCTAAATTGTCGCATAGCATAGTTACGAATATCGATAATCTTTAAGACTCCTAAGAAAATACTTAAGAACTTTGATAAATTAATATCTAATAAAAATAAATTGTGTTTATATTGCGAATGTAACTTTTTGTGTAACCGTCAAAATTGAATACAAAAAGGAACAAAAAGAAACGAATATATTTATGTACTCTCTTCAGTTCTTAGAATGAGCAATCACTCTAGAAGTGAGCAAATTTGGACCAATTTGATTAGAGTGAAAATTCGACTCTAATGGAGTTAATTTGCACTCCGAATAGAGTGAATTTTCACTCTAATCATATTGGTCCAAATTTTCTCACTTTTAGAGTAACTGCTCAGTCTAAGAACTTAAGAGAGTACACATTTATGTTATTTGTTACATTTTAACCAATATATAAAAAGTTATGAACTTAAAGGTAAGCTAGGATTCGTCATATACTTTTATCCTATAAACATCCCGTTCTTTTCCGATTGCTTAATTCCTTCTAAAATATCTTCTTAATCCCAATTTGCATCAATGTAGTAATAATAACGCAGAATAAAGTATGGTAACTGAGGGCTAAATACAATTATAAACGGATGTGAAACAAATCACAATAAAATTACGATTTGTACAAAATTGTCGAATTTCATATCCATGTGCCATTGATATTTAAAGAGAACTAAGCAACATATCTCAAGTGGGTATACAAAAAAATCTTTTCTTTTATATTTTTGATTACTAAAAGTAAGAGAAAACGTAAAATCTTTTTAATAGAGAGTAATCAATTTATAGTATCATAACAGATCAATTATTTTCTACGGTTTTTCAATAGAAGTATGAATTTTCGTAAAATCTATACTTTGTCCTTCAATGCAATAGTAACTTTGGTGGTACCGACTTTTAACATTAATACAATTCAATATATTCTCTGACTAAGTACCGTTACAGACCCAGTTCCTGATCAGGATCCAATTCCTGATCATGATATTACATAAAATATTACTTTAAACTTGTTGCTGCAAAAACTTTTTTGAAGATTGCAGATATAACTATCTACTATTTAGATGTTCGTATTCAAAGTTTAAAAAGTTTCATTGTAATTGGATTTTATGGAAATCAGAGTTGATCAGGAATTGCTTTTAGCTGATCAAGAACTGGTTTCGTGACGGTAATAAATTAAAATAAAACAATAAATAAAATACAAAAATAAAGAAATATATTTCTTTACGCGGTCAAGCCTGAGTTAAATTCTGTAAAAAATCAGTGTCCATTTTATAGACGGCAAAAATATTTTGACACAATCTAAGTTTTTATATCTTAAACATGCATAGTATATGTGATTTTGCCACTAATTAGATAGACCACTCTAAGTCGTCTTTACAGTCCCTCGAAAATTCGCTAATCTACATTAATGAATTGAAGCCTTTTTAACCACTTACCACTGGTTTCTTAATCAGGCGGTGTATTTTTCATAGTCACCGAGGATTTAAAGTATTCTTTAGAAGTGTACTATGGACATAAGAAGCTACACTTAAAAAACAATTATTTTAAATTGTTAGACACACATGTATCAATAATAGTAGTATTTCTATAGTATTTTCACAGTATTATTATTGATATGCGTGTCTCTAACAATTGGAAATAATCATTTTTTAAAAATGTAGCTCCTTAAGTCCATGAGTACATTTCTGAAGAATACTTTAAAGCTTCGGTGACCATGAAAAAAGCACCGCTTGATGCAAAAACATATGGTAAGCGGTTAAAAAGGCTTAAATTCAATAATGTAGATTAGCCAATTTTCAATGGACTATAAAGACCACTTAGAGGGGTTTAATTAGTGGCAAAATCAGATATAATATGCATATTTAAGACATAAAAATTTGCATCAACTTAGATTGTGTCAAAGTATTTTTGCCGTCTATAAAATGGGCAATGATTCAACCCAAAAACGAAACTTATTTGCATGAGTCCATAAAATTTCGTCCTTTCAAAAGCCATCATTCTGATTTTGATTTACAATTAATACTTGGTAATACCTCTAATTTCACCGTAAAAAAACTCAAAATTGTGTTCCAGCACGTCATATAAAATCACCATAGTTATTAGTGATCCCGTCGACCAAATTTCTCCAGGATTGGGGATATTACTTTTCAGTACATTAGTTATAGTATGAATACAGGAAATTAAGTTTTACTGCGTAGATCTTGTATATATGTGTGTAAAAGATACACTTTTACATACATATATACGGTAAAATTAATTTATAATATTAAATAATTAATTAAAAAGTCAATAATATGCACGTAAAATTTTGTCTATGTAGTAAGACTTAATTTCCGGTATTCATACCGTAACTAATGTATTGAAAAGTAATATCCCTAAACCTGGAGAAATTTGGTAGACATAATCACTTGGAATCCCGTGGGCAGTGGATTAGGAGCTTAACAACTATGGTGATTTTATATGACGTGCTGGATCAAGATTTTGAGTTCTTTTACGATGAAATTAAAGGTATTACCAAGTATTATTAGTAAAAAAATTCAAAATGATTACTTTTGAAAGGAAGAATTTATTTGGACTCATACAAATAAGTTTCGTTGTTGGGTTCAAAGGTGGTATATCCCCTTAAATTAATAGTACGCTATATAATCGGTACATTACTATCTACTGTAAGACTGCTTATTAACGTAAACTTTTGATTACATATAGAAAACCCATTATCTCGCAATTCTCCGAATACTTTGTTTGCCCGTTTCTTCGCCCCGCGAATCGGCACTTAAATTAAATAAAAAGTCATTAACAGCCCATTACACTGAACGCAGCGACACGACCAAGTCGTAATTATGCGGGGACAAAGGCGGTGACGTTTATAAGTGTTTAACGCGTGATATATCATTGAGCTCTGATCTGTTTGTCTTTTAAAGGGGTGCCGGGCGCGTTAACGACAGCCAGTAACATGGAATGTATGTTGCGTACGGGCAGTCGCGCGTATGTTGAATATCGATCGAGGCAGTGTTATGCCTAGTGAATTATTAAGGGAGCAGGCCTGGGTTAAACTCAAAAAAGAAATTTTTTTTTAGGAGTTCAGGAAACTTTTTATGTGTAAAAGCAATCATTCTGACAAAAGTTATGCTATAAATATTTAATAATATCTTAAATTTTACCGTTGTAAAACCTCGAAGTCTTGATCATACACACTACAATAAATCAGTATTTTCAATACCATATTATTAAAGGAACTATATTCCACACACGATTCTAGGTGACATGATGAATGAAAACATATTCTTCGACTCCTTTTGATATGTATTACAAAATGAGCAAGGAATTTTTTCGTTAAACTGTTTTTTATTATTTTTTTTCCGAGATCCAATCAATGTTAAAAAGAAATTAATAAAAAGGAGTCGAAAAACCACCGAAAATAAATTTCCTTTATCATGTCACCTAGAATCGTGTGAGGCACAAAGTTTCTTTAATAAATATGGTATTTATTGAACATAGTGATTTATTTGAGGTATTGCATTATAAATTTATTCAGAATGATTTATTAAAAATAAAAAGTTTCCTGAACTCTTAAGAAATTTTTTTTTATTAACCTAGTCCAGCTCTGTTACTGAGGCAGTATTTCGATAAATGTTTGACAATGTAAATCTGCAGTGTATATAATCGGTAAGTAATAGTGATCTTTATTATTGTAAAAAAGAAACTGTTACACTAAAAACATAATTGTGAGTGTATAGTTTCTTTAACCCTACAGGTAGATATGTTGTACTAGTGCAGCATTGACGTTTTTCATTCTTTTAGAATTTTCATGTGATAAATTTAAAATTCTGCAAAATATAAATAAATTGATAAGAGCAAAGTGAAGTGTTACACCTATTATAAAGTGATTATATAAGTTATCGTGTACCAAACAGAGGCCGAGAAAATTCAAATAAATTGGAGAAAACTTTTATTGCAAAAATTAATCAGAAAATTACCATAAATTAACCCTGATTTTTTTCTGAAACTTTCTCCAACACTTTGGTGGTTCCGTCCCTGAAGGGCTAAAAAAATGTAAAATTTGTTAATTAAAAGAAAAATATATTTTTAAGGAATATTTGTTTGATTTATTTTTAAAAAAAATTATTTTTCAATGGATTCAGGAATGACTGACAGTGACAGGAACTGAAAGTGACAGGACAGGAAAATGAGGGGAGTGTATTAGTTATCATGATATTATTATAAAAGCGAAATTATTGCCCGATGTATAGACCGCGACTTCGTAGTATACTCCGTGATGCAATATTGATATTATACTATGTTACAAGCTATGGTAAACGTATAACTGTTTTGTGTACATCAATAAAATTTTGTAGCTGTTTCATAACGTTCAGGAGCTTTCGATAAAATAAAAATTACGAAGCAAATAATATTTACAAAATAAAAATGACTTACTGAACATGTAGAGAAACTATTATTTTATTGTTACTAAAATTACTACTATTGTTGTTTGTCACTTTGATTTATTCATTTCAATATAAAATAGGTATAAGATTAAACCCTTTTTTCAAAGCTAATGAATAATATGGACTAATGTAGGTATATGCATGTAAACATGTGTACTATTTTTCCATTAACGTAATACAGAAATTAGAGATATACAAGCTCTGATAATGTTACCGATACTGAATACATTAAGTATCCTAGTTTTTAAATATATGTCCTATATTCGTTACTGTCCCACATTTCTACCCTCACTTTCTAATATTTACATCGATTTGTTTTCATTTATTCTTTGCTCCAGGCTCTCCACTTATTTGACTTATTTAATACTGTTAATCAATAGACATATTTTACTTTTCATTAATTATCAAAACAAATAATATAATTGATATATCACGTAATAGAAAATAAACGTTAAAAGAATACGTTTTTTAATTATCCAAACAAATAATATAATTGAGGTATCATGTAATACAAAATTAACGTTAAAATAATACTTTTTTAATTATCAAAACAAATAATATAATTGATATATGATGTAATAGAAAATAAATGTTAAAAAAATACGTTTTTTATGAAGTTTTATTTTACTTTAATAATGGTATGATTGATCTCTTCAATATATTACAATATGATCAAATGATTTATGTATGAATTAACAACTATTTACGTATAACGCGCTTATTTTACTTTATTTACTACTTTAAATTGTTGTAAAAATTCAGGTAAAAAGGCCGAACAACTTTAAAGAATTATTTAAATCTGTTTTGTATCCTCGTAGTCTCTATAGTTTGCTAAAACGCTGTTCACAACCTGTTGAGTTTAGCTTGGTATTGATTAACTTAGATCACGAAACAAAATCTTTCAAAATTGGTTAATTAGCAACAGATTAAATTTTGAAAAAAAGAGGAAACCCATTTACGTGTAATTACAAAACTAATTAGTTTTGTAACTATTTGTAAGTCGGTTTCCTCTTTTTCTCAAAATTTAATTTGTTGCTTATATACAAGTCTGGATCGGTTGACTCATGCAATACTCAAAAGCACTTGAAACTATTGTCCAAGCAATGGAATGACAAAAGTGAATTTTTTGTGCTACTATTTTGATGTATTGGTTTATTTATTTGTGTTTATTTCTACTTTGTCTTTTTTTTATTATTTTTGTTCTTAACGCGATAGATACATACGAAATGACCGAAGTGCAAATTACGTGCGTATTAAATTTGAAGATATGCGATGTGAAATATGAAACGCATATATTGACGATCTGTGATGGAGACCAAATATTTTAACTTTAAAGATTTATAATGTATCATAATCTTCCCCATGCGATATGAAAATGACTTTTAATCTAATTTACCACCTGTGTATAATTCAGCTGCGCAAATGAAGAAAGTGGGATATCCTCATTTCACACAAAATTTCGAACCATGCAAATAATTTTGCACCGCAATGCTTAGAAGTATCATTTAGCTAATATCTACTGTACAACGATAATTATTTCTTCAACAAAAAATTCATCAAACATCCAGGATCCACTTTAAACTCATCTCCCCGCCCAATGATCCCAATCCTTTTCCCATCCTACACAAAATCACTCTCACTCACCTGATGCTCTCCACCACCTCGACCTCCACACCACCGCCACCTCCTTTCCCGGCCTCCCTCTCCTCCTGTCCGGCCTCGTCGTACCTGCTCTCCGTCATGGTGACCGTGAACTCGGTGCGCAGCAGGTGTCCGGCAGGCCCGGCTCGCGCCCTGGCAGCGACTACCAGCGCCTGGTCCGCCTCCACGACGAATGGCCGCACGTGATTGTTGCGCCCGGCGCGTAGGCGTCGTCGCGCGGCGCCCGCGGCGCCCTGCTTAGTCGTCGTGGCGGTGGTGGCTACCAGCCAGCTGGCCGAGCGAGGCCGGCGAGTGTAAGCTGCGGCGCCTCTGCGTCGGCGCGCCGCGGCCACGGCGACGGAGTCGCGATTGTCCAGGGAGACGGAGCGCGAGACGGGGACCGGAGGGGCTGGGAAGGTTGGGATGTCCATGGGTCGTTGGGGGGAGTTGTTTAAGGACCGAACGGGGGTGAAGGTGTCATGGTGGGTTGGGAGGTTAGAGGCAGGAGGGATCGAGTGAGAACTGAAACGAGAAGGAAGGAGATCGGTTATTCTTATTGTCGAGAGAGAAAGTTGTATGACTGCGCGTGATACCGATTGGCGATCGGTATGTGGTTATTTTAAGCTAGAAGAAAACAAATTTTCTTTGATAATTTATATTGTGGGTAAATTGGGAAATAAATGAAGAATTTATTTATACACCTGTGGTGTACATCGATGGCCCTTTAGAATACAACTAGCACGACTGCTGCGTTTCCTACGAGGAGAAGCACATTTGAATTTTGACCACGAAGACTACAGCAATTTTCAGGATTTTCCCATGTAGACTGACACATGTGGCGATTTTACGCAGCCTTACTTTTTTGGGCTACTATTGTTTATTCCGAGTAGCCTGATTTTCTCGGGTAAACCGATGATTTTTTTAATACCAAAAGAGTCTAGTACCCGAACTGAACCCGATAAATAAAGAAGCGGTCCGACTTTTTGAGAATTTATCGGTACAGCACTAATTTATAGATTCTATGCGAAAAGTGCTAGTATTCGGTGGAAATTTATGAAAAGTATTAGTCTTCGTGGAAAACTCGCGAAGTGTGCTAGTCTTCGTGGGCGATTTTCAAATGTGTTACTCTGAAATTTGTCATTCAAATTTTCAATATTTCTGTAACGAATGATATGTTTTAATGTCTCTACGTACTTTAAAAAAAGGTCTTGTAAATTTCAAACATTTTTGTTGTTTTTGCTCTAGATCAAAGTAGATAGCTACAATTGGATATATTCATAATAAAGAGCTTTAAACAGATTTACCAATCCTTAAATTATTTACTAAAAAATGTTTCTTAGTCATACTAAAATTTCACGTTCTAAAGTGGTTTAACTTCTTAACCGTTTGCGTCATGCTGGGTCACTTAGCTTTATTTTCCCTTTTTTTTAATTATTTTAACATCTTTTTTGCATTTAATGTCGGTCGTCTTTTTTCCTGATATACTAAAGTATGTATAGCAAATTTACGAGAATATTCATTCTTTTTTACTTATTCTTTCTAAATATATAAATGGTCAAATTTGACTCTTAATTTTTGTTTTCTTAAAAAGTACGAAGGGGATGGAGCGCAAAACCGGTGCTGGCGGCACTGGCATTGTTGGGATACTCATGAGGGTTGAGGAGATCATAAATCGGAGAATTAGATTTATAATCAGTTGAGAGTACCGACCCATTAACATTCATGATAAATACGTGATTTCTATGGGTCGGTACCCTAAACTGATTTTGAAACAATTTATAAGTTTATGATAATTTGTATTTTCCAAAAATATTAAGACTCATTTGTACTACTTAATTCTTAAAGTTTTCAGTATGTCCTCTTAAATAATAGTAATACAACTAGGTTAGATCTGACCTCGGGAAGATCAACAAAATCTACCTCACCATCGTTAAAAAATACTCCGAGGAATAACGTCATATTAGAGCTTCGTCTCTAATTACATATCTTTTTTATCTCAATTATGAGTATGGATATAAAAGAATTAAAATTAACTAAATGGTCTTTTTTTATCGATTTTTCTGGAAGTTTGGAATTCCGATATTTTGTCAAATTTTTTTTTCATGTTTGGGTCATAATTTATATTTATAACAAAGATAATAAAATTTGGTTTTTGACTTTAGACCATTGGAACGGCTTGTATATTATACGTTTGTGGTCATCTTTTTTCAAGAGAGCATGCTGAATTACTCGTATCTTTGATTATTTACAATAAAATAGCTCAAGTAAATTGAGTATTACTTCAAATAAACCTATGCATTACTTTTACGTATAATAAACTTATAAATTGTTGCCAAAAATTTAAACATTTAAACAACAATTTCTTCCTGTATAAAGTGAAAGACATGAAAAAAGTGATTTGTTTTATTTTTACTACTAATAATCTGATTAATTCTAGATTTTTTCACTTATTTTATCGTATTTGAATTGCTTTTCTTAAAGTTTCCATTCTCTTCCCCGGATCAAAGTATGTTTAATTTTCATATTTTGATAGACTCTAAAAGCAGTAAAGTTAGTTTTAGACGTACCCCTGCGTTCTCCTATTTAATACGTCTCCGTGGGCATCCTACTATAGAAATTTTATTTCTTTGCTTTATCCACAGTTTGTGTCAAATGCAACAGCACAGCGCAGTCACAGTCGAGACTATATAACCATTGGCACTGAACAAGCACGAATCCCAGAGGAAGTTTTTTTAAAAACGACGTACACCATGGGTTTGCAGAAGGAGCAATCGAATTCTCGCTTTAAAGTAGCCGAGTGATGGAAGGCACCGAATGCTACGGGGGATAGCTTTCCAGAACCGCGCACCCTAAATGCGAAAAGAATCGAAACCTGTGGCAGTGTACGACCCTGCGGGACGACGACCTATTTTGACTTTTATGAAAAAGGACCGCGAGGTACGACGGCTGCCCCATGCAAAGTGCCTTATCTAGTAGCACCGCCGCAAAAAACGCCCTTCTCCCCTAAACATTCAACCAGCCAAGCCGATACCTGTAGGGCGTGATATGCGTGATATATATATACCTCACACAGGGGTTCTGCTAATAAAATATATAAACACGTAAACAAATTATATTTTGTACTTACAATATGTGATGAATTATAATAAACATGTTTTAAAACTATTAGCAAAGTTTGAGTTCTTATACAATATTAAAGTACAATGAAATAATTGCTTCGCTGACAAATGATTAATAATTCGGTATCTATAATATTTCATTTGCCTTTTTACATAAAAGAGAAGATTAAATATGCAAAGTACGTATATTCTATAGTTTTCGTAAACTTTTTGATGATACATTAAATTTGTATTAATAACGATTGAAAAAAGTAAAGAAAAAATTTGTAATAACGCATTATAAGTCAAAAGTAAAATTAAAATGTAGATAGGAAATTGTTTAGATTTTCCTCTTTTACTCAAATCTAACAGCAAATATAGCATTCAGCAGAATAACATATGAAATAGTATCTACATAATTTTGCTTCGTCAAGGATTTTAAATATATTAAGTTAGTTATATTTATTTACTTATTATTAGTTATTATTAGTTACTTTAAGTCATTGAATATATTTAAAGTCCTTGACGAAGCAAAATTATGTAGATACCATTTCATATTTTATTCTGCTGAACGCTATATTTGCCGTTAGATTTGCGAAAAGAAGGAAAATCGAAACGATTCCCTTTCTACGGACATTTTAAGTTTACATTTGACTTATAATGAGTTATTACAAATTTTTTCTTTATTTTTTTTAATCGTTATTAATACAAATGTATCATCAAAAAGTTTACGGAAACTATAGAATATACATACTTTGCATATTTAATCTTTTCTTATATGTATAAAAGCAAATCAAATACTATAGATATCGAATTATTAATCATTTGTCAGCAAAGCTATTATTTCATTGTGACTTAAATAATGTATAAGAACTCAAACTTCGCTAATAGTTTTAAAAAATATTTTATTTTAATTCATCACCTATTGGAAGTACAAAATATAGATTGTTTACGTGTTTATATATTTTATTACTGACAATTCCTTATGATAATAGATTATGCATTTTTTTAAAAAAGTTTTGAATAATATCTGATACTCAATAGTCTTTTTGAGTTTTTAAGCGTTTTCTGGAAGTCTTGATTATTAATTTATGTACAAACAGTTATCATACAATAAAAAATGTTCAATGATTTACTTCGAAAAACGTACTTTTATTATGACAAACTTTTCTTTGTACATCATTAAATTCTATTTTTCTACTCATAAAATATTTAATGATACCATATGAATATAATTTAATGTGCATAATTACTATTCCGTTGTTTTAAAAAATTCTTCTGAAATTATTGGTCTTCACTTTGTTGATTTTATATAATTAAGTAGAAGATGATCATTCAAAACTAAAATCTAAATAGAGCCCCCCTTTCCGAAAGAAGTGGATTCGAACGTTTGTCTCACGTAATTTGTACCATATCTACTTTTATTTATTTAGTACAAAGCGTTAGATTAGTCTTTTATTAAACTCCCTGTCGAGTAAGGTACTCCTACTTTTATTAAATAACGAAACTACCATGAAGATCTTTGTATTTTTTTTGATTTTCATAATTTATCAATGATATAAAGCTTTTTGTGCAATTTTTACATAACGTGAATGTATACTGTCATTAAAAATTCCTTCGAAGATAATTGATGCTCTCCGGTCAATGGTTTTATGAAAGCTTTGACTTTAGACAAATGCTTCCTGTGCATGAGTATTATTGATGAGCCACCTAAATTTTTGTGCGAAGAGTTATTATGCTGTTATGAAATAAGTTATGCATTTTGTTTATAACAGGTTTTTATTATATTTATTGATGATAATTTTGTTTAAACTTTTTATTGTTAAAAAAATTTATTCAAAAATAGCACAAATAATATTAGAGAAGTCTTCATTAAAACATTAGAATTAAAAATATCTTAGTCAAAAAATTTTTTTTTAATTTTTAAAAATGTTTATATTTTTGCAAAAATGCGTTAATTTACTGAAAAAATATTTTTACAATCTCCGAAAGATTTTAAAGCTAAAGTGTTTGTACAAGTTTTTTTTGTAGAACCCTCTTATTTTTAGTAAAAAATGTCCAAAAACACGATTTTTGAAACTAACGAGTTTTTACTCAAAAACTAAGAGGTTTTCAAAAAAAATTGTAACAACATTGTTTATTCATAATCACCTAAAGAATCTAATAAGAATTTTTTTAGATCAAGCAATAGGTTTTTTAATTATATTAACAAATTATTGTGAATAATAATTAACCTAACCATTTTCAGACTTTCTAACCAAGAAATTCGTGTTCAAGTGGTTAAACAACAAAAAGTAAACCTGATTTGAGTCGTGGACATACAAGATGCTACGAAACCCTGCTAGGCGCGTAGACTATTGGCTCTCAGTAGACTATCGGTCTTTATAAGAATCATTCTTTGAAAGAGCGATATTCATGACTCCCTACGTCATATCGTTCTTGCCGAGAATTATCCTCTCAAAAGTTTTTCTCAATCACTCTTAAAGAGAGCGTTCTCATAGATAATTGAAAAACTGTATCTCGAAGGAAAAGTTGAAAAAAATGTAGCTCGCAGAAATGGTTGGAATAGTTACTTCCTCCGTCATTTTGTTTTTCGAAATTCTGACATTCGATTCGTTATCATCGACCTCAAAAACCCCTGTATACAACATTTTTCTAATTTTTATCGAAATATGCGTGAAATGCGTGTTAATCGAGAAAACAGTATATTTACTTGCTCCATTTTATTTATTGACATTCTGACATTTGATTCGTAATCAACGACTCCTAAAAGTCCTATTCATCAATTCTTATCAATCACTCCGAGCAATAGAGGTATTTGTCAGGCGCACGATAATCATAACCAGCACGATTCTCTATTCTCCAAGAATAGTTTCGCTCTCAGTCGGAGTGATAATTGACCGACCCTATATGAATCCTTCCCGCCACGATTCTCGTCTTGGAGAAATAGCTGTTGCTCCGAGAAAGAGCGATATTCGTCAAGCGGTAGAGAATCATGCCCGGCACGATTCTACGTTATCCAAGAATAATTTTGCTCCGGAGCGAAATTATTTTCATACTCGAAATAATAACTCTTTCAAAGAGCGGAGCTAAGAGAGACTTTTTAAAAAACTGTAAACCACTGATTTTAACACGCTGGCCTGTCGCTATTTTACCTCACTTCTATATAATATATTTCTTTCGTATTTTTTTTCTTCAGCGATATCCATGATTCAGACAGAGAACTTTAGCCGATTCACCAATCTTTTTGAATTTTGTAAATAGAGCAAATTTATAAGAATTATAGATACCAAAAGTTTCTATATGACATCTTAGTTCATTTAAGAGTATAGCCTGGTCGAGATTTGCGAAAATCGGTGAAAGTATAAAAATTGTTTAATTAATAATTCTCTGATTTGTAATTATTTAAAATTACAAATGAACTTTTGTGATTTCTTTGACAGTATATACTTAAGAGATTAATATACAGGAGAAACTCTTTTTATAATTTTATTTGTTTATGTAACATTGTTTATAACGTTTTTTAATTTTATTATTTATAAATTTCAAAGTGAATTTGGCGCGAATTTTGCAACAGATTCTCTCCAACCTGTTTTGCTGATTGCCATATATATATATAATTAATAAATATGTAATACGATTTTTATTTACAGCTAGTATGAGGAGAGAAATTAATTTTTTAGTTAAAAGAAGCAGTGAAAATCATCGAAAAGTTATGTCATCGCCAAACGTGTACCAAAGAAAACTGGTTTTTATTTATTTTTTACCAGTTTTTATCATATAAAATGAAACTATATCATTATTTCGAAATTTAAATATTGTATTAAATTCTATTTTTACATATTACATAACACAGCAAAATTTGTCTGAACTACGAATTAAAGTACAGAAGTTCGATTCTCGACCAGGGTATACCCTTAACTTCAAAGATGCTATCAATACAAAATGACATCGCGAAAAAAATTCGTAAAGTTTACAAAGGTCAAAGGAATGCTATTAATCTAACAAGATTTGTAAAATTGAAAACTGAATCTATGTATAAAAGAAGTATATATTTGAAACGTGGAAATTTAGTGACACATACTTGGATTTATACCAGTGATAAAATGATCAATTATCGATCTTTCGTGAAGGATGAGAATTCTGAGTAAGTTTTCCTTTCTACAAAGTGCAAATAAGTATTTCATACATTACTCTTCCACTCGTTTGTAATAGCGCTACTTATAAAAAATGCTGTAATATAAAATTTCATATTTTACTTTAGAAATATTTAAAAAATAATTGAAATCTTGATACTAATACATATATGATATATATCATTAAAATACATAAATACACGATTACATACATATTTTATAAATAATTGATATATCGATATGATATCATTCCAAAACACTCCATGCTGCGTATCAAACTCTCCCCTAAAGACCCCGACTTCCTCTCACCCCCTCAAATTTCCATCCAAAAACTCACTCGAAATCGGTCTAGGCACTCCATCCACCAATCGATCCTCCCACCAAAAGAGAAACCTTACTTCGAATCTTCAACTCAAATTCAACAGTGATCCTCCCACGGCTCTACCGCACTTCCGCACAGCTGCGCTCGCGCACCGACTGATGTGTCCGTTTCCCCGCGCGCGTCTCATTTTTCGCTCTCTCAGCTGCAGCCGCGCGATCGGCACTGGCAGTGGCAATGACACCACGAGCGTTCTAGAGCTCTCGCGAGGCTTTACACGCGCGCTCTCGCGTCATACGTATACATAGACTCCATACCCGCGTCTTGTCTCGCGCTCGCGCTCGCGCGGATAGTACAGCACGTAAGGATACTATTCGCGCGTGCACTCGCGGTGTATATACCTCATACACGTCAATTTTCGCGTTCTGTGTCTGTCTATTCGCTTCTTGCTTGTCGAGGGTACGTTTCGCTTTACGTATGTCTGTCTGTGTGCAGCGCGCGTGGTGTGTCTTCGATCGCGCGGTTTATGCTCGCTCGCCGCGATTGCTGGACGGTGAATGATATTTGTTGAGAAAGTGCCGTGCTTGGGTGTCGCAATGTTTAAGTAATTGCGTTGAGGTGTACGGTAGATCGGAAAATGTAGCTAGGTGCGGAGTTACCCAAGCAACGTTGCACAAGTATTGCAGTACTTGTGAAAAGTATTTTAAGTATGTGTCACAAAGGTGTTTATAATAATTTACTTTGAGTAATTTTTAAAATTTTTGGATGAACTTTTTTTTGCAGGATTTTTTATACGTGTGACAAGTACTTGAAGTACTTTTCAAAATACTTAAGTACTTGAGAAAGAAAAAATACTTAGAGGTAGGATACTTTTATTTTTGCTTTTACGTAAGAAGATTCTGCAGTTCATCACTGATGGTACTTTAGTTTATGATGTTTGAAGGCGGCACTCAAGAAGCATAAAATCTTTTTGCGTTAACTATTGACTAGATGAGATTTTTAGTTTATGCTGACTTCGTTAATTTTGGAATAAATTATTTCAATGTCCTGCACATAAGATCTTTCTATGAAGTAACTTAAGAAATTATATAAAATGTGTAAGCGCAAAAATGTTGCCACTTAGTGGAGTTTACACAATAAATTTTATGCTAATTCTTGAAAATTTTCTTTAGATTTTTGAGATATTATTGAAGGATTCGATCAGTCCATGTGTAATAAATTATTGTGTTGTTAATCATAGTTTATCTAACTGATAGTTTTTCAAAAAGAGTCACACTGTCAGACAGAGAATGATAAAGCTGACATGATGCCAATTTTAGTATATTTTATTATAGAGAAATGTTATATTATTGGAAAACATTTTGTAGATAGTTAAAGACGGGTTATGTCTATGAAATTTGAAAGATTAAATTAATTAAGGAAATATTTTTAATGAATGCTATTACATTTTTCCTCAAGCAATCGAGGATTCAATAGGGAACTTGCATGAAAAAAAATCCAATAAATCCGTCAGATAGATTATCGAAAAATAATCGAGACGTATTTTTTATTTTTTTAATACAATGATTATCAACAATGTTTCAGCAGGTTGAAATGTCGTATGACGTCACGATTCTCCAATCGTAGTATATCTATTGTGTGGTGTATTTTGACATCACATGGCATTTCAACTTGCTGTATTTTTATTGATAATCATTAAATTAGAAAAAGAAAAAATACGTGTCGATTATTTTTCGATAATCTATCTCACGGACGCAATAGATCTTTTCATGCAAGTTCCCTATTATTAAATTCACAGAAGAATGTCTGTATTGTCTCTATCATGCGTCGATAAAAGCTATACTTTAAATTAGCTGTAAATGACCCATAAAGTTATTAGAATGAAATGTAAAGCAATTTCTACGCTAAATCACTATGAATAACGTATTGAAAAATTGCTCGTGATTAGGCAACACTTTTGAATGGTCTGTTCAATTTCGTCAATTTACATATTATAATTTTAAAAAAGTATGTAATATTATACGTACATGGGCGATTCGGCCATAACTTGTCCAAAACAAGCATAAAAACGGTGGATGAGTGAAAATTATCGATTTTTACCCCCAGCCTACATTGATTATTCTGAATTTACAAGAGTTAACTTCGTATGACTTTTTATTTATTTTTAGTCATAGAATCACGTGATGTTATTAGTTTTTTATGAAAATGATTTAAAATGCCTTTCTTTGATTATTATTCTCATGGAGTGATACGGAACTGACATTTTAATTTGAACCTGCTCTCATATCTCCTAGACTTAACATACGAACTTTTTTGCAAATACGTTTTATGTACTTTACAATTAGTAACGAAAAACACTTTTTACTTGTAGTAAAATATCTAATTAACAGTATCCAGATAGTAATTTAGTAGTGTTACGGAACTGATCTCTATTGCTTTTGACTGATTTTAGTGTGAGAAAACTGTTTATACTCGTAAGATTTTGAATTCCCAGATCTTTTTCCGGATACGTTTGATGCGTCATAACATATAGTTTGCGATTCAACCGTCAGAATAGTCTATTATAGCAAACTACTGCGCTTTTTGGTGTAGATACTGTTGTCATCAATATTTTATCTCAAACTGTTGGACAAAAAGTATGCACCTTGCTTTTTAAAACCAATACAAATGTATCTTATCAACTCTAGTTTACTATGCACGCGGAGGAATTTTTGTAACTACCTTACTTCTGCGTAGAGTGCCGTTTTATATCGAAATTTGAGTTTTGGACATGTTACAGAACGGACGTTTGAGACCTAATTTATTGATTTGTTTTAAAATATAGCACTTGTGTATATTTCCGGCGTTTAACAATTATAGTTGGTTATGCCATACATGTGTACAAATTAAAAGGGAATTTCTTTTTCCGAATGTATTAGTATGTAAGAGGCCTAGACGGAAAGTGGACAAGTTACGGTGGAATCACCCACATATCTTTTATAGTTTCCTCAAGAAAATAGTTTAAACAATGATTAGAAATGATTAGTTTGAGTTTAATTAGTCAACTCGTGGTTTACATTAACCATTAAATATTCAAAAGTTATGTATTGATCAGGATTAAACTCTAACTTGCTAACTTATATTAGCACAAAAATTTTCATCTACTGGATATATTTTGAAAACCTTATTTGGTCAGTATTAAAACTAGTTTATCGATAGGCGATAGCTACATTATACGTTTCTACATACTTTATTCGCATTCGCCCCGGTCTCATCTTCACTTATGTAGTTATTATTTGGTTCATTATGCATTATAAGAATAATTTTATGTATAGATAAAGATTAAAAAAACTTATATTCACAGTTTTTTTATAAATAACTTATGACAAATTATATTGCAATTACGACATTGTTAGAACCACATTAAAGTAGATTTTATCTATCCGTTATTACATTTTTTACGAATAGATTTGTTGTGACGATAAAGAACTTCAATGGAGTTAATTAATTTAATCGCTATATCCTGGATTTTACTATTTTTCATTTTTATTGCTATTCTAAAATTAACTTTGTTTCGTCCATACAAATGTTGTCGTATGCATACGTGAACAAATAAGAAACAGATTATAACTACGTAATTGAATTATGTAATTATACACGTTGCTTATTTTCATTTGATATATATAGATATACACTGTTGCAACGCCGTTACCCTAAGCGGGTCCTGGGCGTAGTCGTCCAGAGCGGACGGGTGGGTGCCTATCACCACTACACAGCGCGTCCTCAGGTTGCGGATAGAGGAACGACCCCTGAGAAAGAGGTTAGCTGCGAATAAAGCGAATAAGCAGTCGCGGACAGCCGATAGGCCCAGGCGTGGGTGTGATGAGCCCGCACTGGCGAACGCATTCATCTAGAAACACTACGCAAGCACCGCAACAACTACAAACACTATACAAAATCTCCTATCTTACTTTCTTCTTCTACCTTACTCTGTAATCTATCTCTTTTACCACACATTTCAAACAAAAAATGGGCCAAAAATCCTGCTGTCGTGGAGGATGCGGGAGCGATGACAACTGCCCTGAGAGGGGATGTGTAGAATGATTCGCCACCTGGTCTTACATGGCAACGAAGCCAGCGAAGGCGCGCTGCCTTGCAGGGGGGCGTTAGGATATGAGAATGAAACCGAGTGTGTCTGACGACGAGTTGACTGTGTCCTCGCCAAAGTCAGAAAGCTCTCATACTTAGTTCTAGGGAGGTATGAGGGTTATCACCCCTAGACGGATGGACTCACCTGCGATCGGAACAGGATCCAAAACGCGCGGGTTTAACTTACTATCATGGCTCAAAGAAAACAAAACCAAACCAAAACGAAAAGAAACTTAAGGGTGGGAACCTGGAATGTACGCAGTCTACACAGAGCAGGCGCGTTCCGGGAAATCATAAATGAAACTGAGAGGTACAATTTAGATTTGGTAGCAATACAAGAAACCCGATGGAAAGATAACGCGATGCTAGGATCCGGTAACTTCACCTTTTTATATGGGGGCGCGAGCGGGCATTCTCTAGGCACCGGATTTCTTGTTAACAAAAGCATCATACATTCCGTTAAAAGTTGCAATTTCGTGAATGACCGACTCTCGTATATCATCATCGACGGAGCATGGTATAATTACGTGGTTATTAACGTCCACTGTCCCACGGAGGACAAAGAGGAACAAGTCAAAAATCTTTATTATGAAACTTTAGAGCAATTAATCGACCAATTCGCGTCTTACGACACCAAAATAGTAGTGGGGGATTTCAATGCTAAAATAGGGAGAGAGGAAATGTTTAGGCCCACCATAGGCAAAGAAAGTCTGCACGAAACCAGCAATGATAACGGTATTATGGTCATAAATTTCGCAGCCGCAAAAGATCTTATAGTCAAGACCACGTGCTTCAAGCACAAGGATATACACAAGGCAACGTGGACATCGCCGGATGGGGCCACGCACAATCAAATCGATCATTTTCTTATTGATAAGAGGCGCCACACGAATGTACTCGACGTAAGGACCTATAGGGGGGCGGATTGCGACTCAGATCATTATCTCGTAGTGGCCAAATTAAGAGCCAGATTAGTAGCCGGTCAAAATAGTAAGCGAGCGAACAAAGTAGAAACCTTTGATATTGGAAAACTACGAAGCGGGATAGAGCGAATCAAGTACCAAGTAGAAGTTAGCAACCGATTTCAGGCGCTCGAGGAAGCGGATGAACAGACGGGAGTAGATGACGATCCGAACAGGTTGTGGGGGGCTATCGAAAAAACTATAAAAGGGGCCGCGAACAAAGTACTGGGTAAGAAAAAAAGGCCGAAGAGCAAACCATGGTTTGACGAAGAGTGCGAACTCTGGTTTGAAAGGCGCAAGAAGGCTAAATTAGATAGTGTACACAATGAAAGCGATAGGGCCGTAGAAGAATACCATGAAATAAGAAAGCAAGTACGTGTGATTTACAGAAACAAGAAGCGCGAGTATCAGAAAAATGAAATTAGAAAAATAGAAACTAATAGTAGGGAAAACAACCCGCGCGAGATGTACAAAGGAATAAACGCTATTAAGAAGGGTTTTCAGAGTAGATCGCAGTTAATGAAGGATAAGGACGGCAACCTCGTAACAAGCGAAAATGAACTATTGAAATTATGGAAAGATTATTTCGATAAGTTATTAAACGTGCATGAAAACTCCGAGGAAATGGGAGACGAAATCCACACTGCTGAACTCCATATGGACGAAACGACCTACAAAGAAGTAGAGGCCGCGATCAAAAAGCTAAAAAACAATAAGGCCGCAGGAAACGATTTTATACCAGCTGAACTACTTAAATATGGAGGCACCGCGCTTACATCTAAAATTTTTTATCTAGTATGTGCTATCTGGAGAAATGAAACAATACCAGAAAATTGGAAAGAATCCATCATCATACCGATCTTCAAAACGGGAGATAAAACAGACTGCAATAACTACCGGGGAATCTCACTTTTAGCTACCTGCTACAAAGTTCTGTCAAACGTAATACAGGCCAGACTCACACCATTCGCGGAAGATATAATAGGAGATTATCAGTGTGGATTCCGGCGCAACAGGTCAACGAGCGATCAAATGTTTACCATAAGACAATTATTAGAGAAAAAGTGGGAATATTGCGAAACTATACACCAGCTATTTGTGGACTTTAAGAAAGCGTACGACTCTGTCAAACGAAGCAAAATGTATGAAATCCTAGTGCTCCTTGGCGTACCAAAAAAACTCGTAAAATTAATTCAAATATGTCTGAACGGAAGCACTGGAAAGGTCCGAGTAGGCGGTAATGTATCCGAATCGTTCACGATACGCGACGGTTTGAAGCAAGGTGACGGGCTTTCAACGGTACTCTTTAACCTGACGCTAGAGCATGTTGTTAGAAAAATGCAGGCTAGCGAGCTAGGCGCAACACTCAACGGAACAACGCAAATTTTAGGCTATGCGGATGACTTGGATATAGTGGGAGATAATGGTGAAACGGTGGCGAGAAATGCGGAAATCCTTATAAATGCGGCTAAAAACACGGGGTTAGAAGTGAGCGAATCGAAAACGAAATATATGATCATGGAGAAACTGGGCATTCGCGAAACAGAGGGGGATCTCAGAGTCGGAAATTTCACTTTTGAAAAGGTTAGCGAATTCAGATATTTAGGTACAACTATAAATGATCGAAACGAAATTAAAGCCGAGATTAATAAGAGACTTCATTCGGGTAATGCCTGCTTCTACGCTGTGAACAGATTACTTAAGTCAAAGCTACTGTCGAAAAATGTCAAAATAAGGATATATAGGACTATAATAATGCCGGTAATCTTGTATGGGTGCGAAACCTGGGCGCTCACTAAAGCGGAAGAAAATCGTTTTAGGGTATTTGAAAATAAGGTTCTGCGGAAAATATACGGGCCAAAGAAAGATGAGGAAACTGGGGAGTGGAGGAAACTGCACAATGACGAGCTACATAATTTGTACGCGTCACCAAATATTAACAGAATAATAAAATCACGGAGACTAAGATGGGCAGGGCACGTGGCAAGAATGGGCGATGATCGTACAGCAGCGCGCATAATGAAAGGCAAACCGAAAGCAACGCGACCTCTTGGTAGACCTAGACGCAGATGGGAGGATAACGTAAAATCAGACATAACTGAAATTGGGCGGGAAGGCGCGAAATGGATGGGGTTGGCACAAAATAGGGAAACGTGGAAGGCTTGCGTAGATGAGGTGATGAACTTTCGAGTTCGAAATGCCATTTAAAAAAAAAAAAAAAAATATATAGATATACATTTCAGTACTGTACAAAGCTGTTGATTTTAAATTGAATCATTTCTATAAAATTATTTTAAAATTAAATTAAAATTAGATTACATATCAACGCAAATTACTTATATATTTAAAATGAAAAAAAGTTAATCACTGAATCGATTACAATTATTACAATTATTAAAATTATTGTAAAGGGCTCAGCTTGTATATAAAATACAAAGTTTTATTATGATACTCACAAATAGCTTTGAGCATACCGATTTAAATCTTAATTACTTGAGAATACCGAGAATCTCGATTCCTTATTGACAGCATGAGTGATTTATTTCAATGCAATAAAGTTATCGCGAAAGCCAGTTGAAAGTTTGCTAGGCTACGACGCCAGTGCTCAAACTCAAGTAAAGTAAGAATTCAATAACAGAACTTTGATACTTAATACTTCCTACTAATTTATCTATTTAAAACTATTACCATAACAAATTTAGTTCTGCATCACCCAATTCCTGATTAGTCTATTACATAAATTTTTAACTCAAACCTAAAAAAATTTTATTAAAGAGTTGTAAGGCTTAATAAATAATTATTGATTATTTAAAAATGTGTATTCAAAGTCTAAGAAAGGAGGATGCCCATAGCGGCCCCTTCGATGGAACGTATGACCAATGCCATTGCTTAAAGCTCGTTTAGAAAATGAATTTTATAAAAAAAACTAATATCCTTAAGGTGGTTCTATAGTAAAATTTGAGGAAAAACTTGATTTTCTTTATTTCATTTTCTGATACTTTGTACATTTTTAGAACAGAAAATAATCTTGTATTGGCAATATTTGCCATAAAAATAATTTTAATGAGCTTATTAGTTATTTATACGTATTTTTCCTCCAACCTTTATTGCACACAATCCGGCGCGTTCCTACATTAACCAAATCCAAATCCGTGTCCAAATTTTTCTATACTATGCAGACAAACTGCAGAAAACGTAGAAATAATTAAACAAAAATTTTGTTTGATAATCTGCGATAGAATAATTGTTTTAAAATCATCAGAAAATTATTCCTCTTTTTTTTTACAAAAGTGCAGTTTTTTCCATTTATGGTTTTCGAATGTTCAGCGAATCTTTTTTTTTTATTTCCCGCAAATGCTTTCTCTTTTTTTTCAATTTTGACCTATTTCTGTCTCATTCTGTGGGTCCCACTCTTCAAATCAATAAAGTGTCCACATTTATGTCGGAAATACAGTTCTATATGCAACACGGAAATAAAGTCGACTATTCCCTTGTTGCGTAAAGTACTATTTTATCGAAATTCTGTTATTGCAAAAATAGTTATTGGCAACTAAAGAAATATTCGATATAACAGTCGAGACTTTTTTTTTGTTATCCGATTTGAATTTTGAAGGTCTCAATTTGTTCCTTGCATAGTTTCAGGGGGACTTACCTATATAAATATTGTATATCATCGGATAACATGCAAATTTACGTCCAATTGTTTATAAGTTCGTACATGTGTTTTATAAACAATCGGATGCAACTTTGCAGGTTATTCGATGATATACAATTTTACATGGGTAAGCCCCTTTTCAATTCAAGTAGGATAATAAACAATAAAGTCTCCTCTATTTTGTCGAATGTTTTTATATAGTTGCCAATAAAACCTTATGCAATAACGGAATTTCGATAAAAACTTTCTATAATACTTAGTTTTATACCTCTTCAAATTGTTGATATTCAAATATCGTAAATGAGAAAAATCGTTATAAAACAAAAAATTAATCAACGAATCTGTAACGTTCTTTTTGATTTCAAATTTTTATCAAAGAACGAAAAAAAAAATGATCTCAAATCTGCTTGGACAAAAATCACAAAGCTATTTTTGAGATATGAGCACTAAAATATATTTTTTTCAAAGAACGCATAACCTCAAATATCTCGGACAAAAAATACCTCATAATCTTGTTAAACATACAGGTCATGAAATAATAAAGAGACTTCTTACAAAATAATTTTTTTCTCATCAAAGGTCGCAAGACTTAAAAATTTTACCGAATATTTTTCTCGATATTCCTGTAATTACCTCAATTTTTTTCAAAGATTTTCCATCATGACAGGTTTCCGAGATATATGATTATTCACGAAAACGTAATTTTGTGTTTAAATGATTATTTAAACAAAAAATGACGTTTTCGTGAATATAATAGAAGAAGAGAATTAATTACCATATACAAACTTTAAGGTCGAAAAAGTTAGTTAATTTTATGATTTTTTAAAATTAATTCGATAATATAATTTCTAACGTAACAAAAAATCGAAAAGCTAAAACCGAAAAATCGAAAAATCGCTAAAAAACATTGAAAAAGAAAAAAAGTTTATGATTTACAATTTATGTTTTATTATTTAAACTTGTTTTATAGCAAATCGCTTAGCTTCGTTTAGTTCGGTTTAAGTTTAAGGGTGTAGACTGGGTCAGTTACTGTGCCCTGCGTTAGTTACTGTGCCCCTCGATATTTTTATCATGTCAGCAGCGGTTGTCGACACGACACTAGAATCGTACCACCCTGAGGTAATGTGATAAACGGTACCAGGGTGGGTTCCGTCAGAAGAGGAAAGGGAGGTAGATTTTCGTGGGTCGGTTTGCGATGCAACGGCTGTGTAGTTTTTGCGCGTTTTTGTTTATTCTATTTTTTGTCCTATATTATACACACGGCGGATGCATCCCCAACCAGCCCTACACTATCCCGCTGTGTGGACCCTGTCGGGTGTGCCTTAAATGGCATTTCCGACCCCTCTCCGAAAAAAAATAAATAAAAAAATCCTCCCGTGAGGGAGACACCTATGCGCACGTATACTATTTTTCCTAACTCAGTGCGCAAAATCGAATTTTTCGCACTCAGGAAAAAAATATTGCATAACAAAATATGGTTAAGAATCTAGTTTTTCAAAATAAGATCCAAACTCGTAGTTATAAAAGTATTATTTGCTTATTTCAACAGTTACATCGTACGATAGCACGGGCTCGAAAACATTATGCAACATCTATTGGAATCTATCGATCATTTTGTAGTGTATGTATAAGATATATACCAGCAGAAAAGCTGATGACGAAGGTGAGAAGGAGAAGAAGAGAGGAGGGGAGATCAAGTTCGGCGATCGACGACAGGATGAAGAGGCATAGCCGCTAAAGGGAAAGGACGCTTTTCCTTTATTAAACATCTAGTCCCTTCAACAATCCCAATATTCGCCAAGCCAGTATAAATCCGGAAAGAAGAAAGAAGCAGACGTATAGTAAGAAAAGGGGAATACGACGATTAGAAGAAGAACGCGACGACAGAATGTATGTATGAATGTGCGCGGGATTTGCATTGTGCGTGTATGTGTGATCCAGAGTGATGATGATCCACGACCCAGCAACTTATAACGAACAGGCGTTATAAATTAATAAAATCAGTTTCCTATAATCCTAAACATTTTTTATTATTTTGTGTTATTCCAGCCTTTTGTTACAATTTGCAGAAGTTGCAGAATCCTCCACAGTAATTCTGTTCCATTTTATCCGCCGTCATCAGGAAATCGTTCTCTGTACACGCAGCGTAGACCGTACTCCCACTTGTATACTGTTGGAGTTGCCACTCTCAGGCGCGTCCGAGTTGACACTAATCCGTTTTTCTTTCAGTATACTTACAACATTTTTATAAGTAATAATATAGCATACTTATTAAATATATAGCTTTATATAGACATTTATAAATTATTTTGTACACTACTATACAATACTGCATCTTTACTAAAATATAGTATTACACTGCGTAATCGGTGAACAGACTTGAACGAATAAGTAATACACACTGGAACCATCGGTGAATAAAAAAAGAGTTTTTTCTTATACTGGCCGTGTACTGAACCAGTACCTGATGTCGAAAGTCTTATGGAACCACATCGAGATGATGGCATGGGTGATGTCCTTTAATACAATTTCAGCGACATATAGTTGCGTTAGTCGCTACCATTGATAACAGATGGGGCTTTTGTTCTCGTTATCAAAAATATCATCTTTCTTAGTCATCGATCTTTTGACTTCTCAGGCTCAAAATTTTAAATATATCATATTGATTTCGGCTTACCTAATTACATTTCTCTTCATATTTGTTCATTGTATCCGGGGCAGGAGCTGATAATATGCCCCGCTGATGAGATCTAATAAGTTTCAGCACCAGACGAAATACATGACATTAATAAATATATTTTCTTGGTTTTAGAGCCTTGTTCTCTTTATATACTTATCTTCCAACTTTAAATTTCTCCCTAATTCTTCCACTAGAAATGTAAAGCGAGTAGAAAGAATTCTGTGCGCAAGTTAACTCTAAAAATATCTGAAAATCTCGAATAACCCTTCTGCCTATTCATCGGATTTCGGTAGATTGAGAACGTTGCTAAATATAATCGAGAGTGAGAAGAAAAGGTTTGGCCGTTTGGGTTACTTATAAAGAAACAGAGGAGAAATGATTATATCGATTGACAGACGATCGTGCTCTTTGATTTTGCGTATGTAATAGGAACGCGGAAGAGGTTACGCTGCTCTGCTTTTATTTAACGAGACAACCACACAATTTTTAGTAAGCGCGCGCAGTGTTCACGCTCTCGAAGGCGTGCAGGTAGGAAAACGAATATGTGTGACCTCTGCTATCCGAACGCATGTTTGAAAGGATGACGGGAGAGCGAGAGAATAAGAGTAGCGAAAGAGTTTAAAGAATATATTCTACGATTATGCCATATAATCCAGCTGCGAAGTATTTTTAGAATTACTCGATAGAGCAGTTTGGTCTGATTTGTTTTTGTTTAATCATGTCCTTTATTTTATTTTGTCGTTTTTCCGGTTCACCACAGACATTTCTTTTAAAATGGAAATGAATAAAGAAATTTTAATGTTCATAATGAACATCTTTTTCACTTACTATTTTTGTAAAATTTAGTACGGCTGCGGTTCATAGTTTTTAAACTCCTTTATTACTCTCCGTAGTGCCTTTCAAATTCTTCTGAACTGCTTCATATTTAAATGTCTGGCTGGGAACTCATGCATTAGCGGTGCTACAAAATCCTTCGAGAAATTTTGCTCGGCGACCCCGTACTTGAGGTATTGGAAATAATTTATGACTCAGCAAGCTCCCATTTTAAAAACAATTTTCGAGCAGAGTTAAATTGAATAATCAGTAACAGCGATCACGATTAAAGCCACAGGTAAGCTCATAGCTCTTATTTATACTCGTTCAGCTGTGTTTACAGCTGTGTTGTGCTTCTCTCTCTCTCCCTTTCACTCCCTCTCTCTCTCTCTCTCTCTCTCTGTTATCTACATACATTTAAAGCTACAGGGACGTGCGCTCCTCGTTGGCGAGACTGTCGGTGTCGTCGGCGTTGCAGTTCGTCGCGGCCTAAACGCACGCGTACGCGTCCGGCTCGATGCTCTTGCAGAAGTGCAGCGGAGCGACAACCTATTGGTGCCAAGGGGTGTCCAAGCCTAGTTCAAGCTAAGGTTTGGGGGGAGGGGATGTCCTTAAACATTCGTTTCTTAAATGCATTTATATATTGTATTTTTATTGCTATTTACATTTTTAAACTTTTAAACAAATGCATTTATTTATTATCATCGCTATATTTACATTTTAAAACTTTCCAAAAACTGACCTACGATAATTATTTTGATTAATAAAAGATGTAAATAATTATAGGATGTCTAACGCATTTAACAAGTTTTTGTGAATATGATATACAGCTAAGCTATTCAATCGTGTCTGATGCGTGGTACTACGTTAATACGTTTTTAATCCTCGCACTGAAACTCCTTTCAGCTTCACATGCAGATGCGGGACACGTTAGTAGCAATTTTATAAGCAGTTCTTTAAAACATAGAGCAATTGCATAAAATTTCCTTCAATTTCATCATGTCCTCTTAAGGTTAAATTTTGTCTCACTAAATATCTGACAGCAGAACAAGTTTCAGTGAGATAATGCCGAGCTTTAGTTTGTTCTACATTTAAACGCACGTTTAATTGAGCTTCAATAGGGGCATACTTTTCTACATACATTTCAATTGTAAAGTCTTTGGCATCAAAAACACTTTTTGACACGTTATTTTAATTTTTAATCAATGCAAATCTTGCACAGTACTCCAACCCCTGGATTTTCTATAATCCATGCAAATTTCAGAATCCAACTTTTTTGAATGAAAGTTTTTTGCTGATTTTTTGGATAAGTAATCTTGAGTTTGTTGACGCATGGCTACTAGCGTTTCCGTTATCAGTATCTGTAGTACAAATTAAGGAGCTATGAATGTAGCAAGAGAATAAAATACTACCGATTACCGTTTATTAAAGAACAGCAGTTATGCATAAAAGTATAAAGATATTTTGAAAAATCTCGCACGAAAAACATACTAAAATTTAATTAAACTAATAAAACAGTTTAATAATTCCCGTTATTCCTGTTTTCCAAATCATCAGCTGTAGGTCTATAATCATTTGCTGTCCAAACAGGAATGTCTTGAGAATCGTAATTATATCATTTTCTGATGCATCTAACATGTCTTTGTTTAATATTCGCACTAAGTAACCATTTATATAAACTCATTTTACGGTCGCTCGATATTGTACTGACCCAACTTATAAAAGTGGAGAGTCTTTTTATCATACATTTAATACACAACTATACATTTAGTATTTCAAAAAAGTTCAGTAACTTAACATTAATTTTAGAACAATCAAAATTTTGTATTGCATTATTCATCAAAATATAATGACAACAAAACTAAATTTAAATTATCAAAACTAATAAAAGTCATTTTCATGGTAAGATAAATAAAATAATTGTTTTGTAATAAAATACATTGAAAATCTTAACTTAGGGGGGTCAACCAAAATTAAATTCAAAACAAGAATTTTTTTCTTATGAGCGATAAAAAATTTTCCTTTAAAAACAAACATTCTGAAAAAGTTTTTGCTATTAAATACTTAATAATATCTATAATTTCCATTTATAAAGGAACCATGGCGATTAATATCGATATGGAGGACTAAAGTATTGTTAGACGTATTTCTCAGCCCGCTATTGGAGCAGAATCGGAGATATATTCACGGCCTAAAGTATTGTTGGACTTACTCCCCTGCCTGCTATTAGCGGATAAGCAGATCTGTATTCGCGATGTTAAAAGCTAACAGCTAAGCGACTTTCGATGTTTGTTTATAACTTTACCTATAACCTCGAAAAATTATGCAATCTGATTCTGATTGTTGTATACGACATCATAGGGAGTCAGAGTCGAGCTCGATTTAAATTGATGCGTAAACCGAACATTAAAATAGTAGAACTATTAAAAAGTGTTTGAAAAAAATGAATATCATTACAATGTTTTGATGAACTAATTCCATATTTTTTCTTTTTTCTCTTTTCATAATATCTCTCCGGAATAACTATTTTATAAAACACTTGTGTAATCATATATCGTTGTCACGTAGGATAGAATAATTTTAATAGAGATGTTAGACCGAATGACGCAATAGCTCTATTTTGGCTAATTAAACATAGACACCTGTGTTTGATTATCCCAAATAGAATTCGAACAAGTTAATACCGATCATGGAACATTCTATTTTTCATAGCAAACTCGGCTGGTTATCTAGTCACCTGATGTTGCTATGTCGAAAGTAATATTCTACTTAAGCGTATTATAAGACTTATTGTATACACAGGTGCGCATTTTCCGGATGGACCCGTAATAAAAACCGCCCTCTTACCTAAGCTCGAAGCCAGTAGCCGCCCATTCGTCGAGACGTAAAGTAACTTTCGGGAGGTCCGCCGCACAGGAAAACGCGCACCTACCCTTATTGTGCAACCGAACAGTAACGCTAAAACAGTTAAAGATTTTGAATACTAGAATATTATCGGAGTACCAGGCCAGCAGCCGACCGTCCATCAAGACGTAAATTGTATTTTGGGAAGTTCGCCGCACAGTAAAATGCGCACTCACACTTTATAGTGTAACTGAATAGTAAGAAGAGCATTCTATCCTCGGGAAGCCCACGTTGGGTGAAGAATATTTTTACTGTTCGGTCGTTTAGAAAATACTTGTAGTCAACAATAAACAGTTAAGGTTTCATAAATACCAGAGTATTATCGTAGTACTGGGCCAGAAGTCGCCCGTAAGTCGAGACTAAGACGCTATACTAGCGCATAAATTATCTTTCGGAGGGTCCGCCGCAACAGGAAAACGCGCACCTGCCCATTGTAAGATTTCCCTTTTAGTGTCAATACATATTCCATATAAGAGCCCTCAGCTCCAGTAAGACTGCCTACAAGCAGATCATTTTCGAGACAGAAACCGAAGTGTACGGATCGTCGCTGCACCACGAACAAAGTTCAACCACCACGTGTATTTTCTAAACGTTTAACGATGCATATTACATACAATAAAACGGCTCGTGATAAAGTGTACGCGTGCGCGATTTTACCAACAATGCGCTATATAAATCATAACGAGCGACGCATCCACGTGCACCATCAAAATCGCAGCCCAAAAGTGTACTAGCAGTAAGGTTCTTAAATATGAAATAAATAAAAGGTAACAAATAATATATTTATTTAAAATCCTACTACGGACTCACGAGTCCGCTCAGTGTCCAACTCCTCTCCAAGCCTCCCTTTCTGCCTCAGCAAAAAGGGAAATCAATTATCTCGCGCGTGCAAACCGCTCAGCGCGACGCGAGGAAAGCTGTAACGTTCGAACTTTTATTAGTTAACGATAAAAGCCAGTACGTCGCAATGTAAAAAAGTTATAAAAACATGAATCGGTAAATCTTAAAAATTCTTCTTGATTCTAAATCTTCATCAAAAAACGGAATAAATGATCTTCGTATGGCCAAATAATATCGCATAATACTCAAGAAAAAATCAACTAAAAATTTATTGAAAAAAAATTAAGAAAATTATAAGAAAAAAATGAATTGATAAATCTTAACAATTCTTCTTGATTTTAAATCTTCACAAAAAAAACGTAAATAAAAGCTTTGGCTGGTTAAGCATGACCGCATAATACGCAAGAAATCTAAGATCAAAAATTTTTTGAAAAAGTAGATATTCTATACAATGAAAAAACGTTATAAAACAAAAACGATTCTATAAATCTTGAAATTTCTTATTGATTCTATAAATCTTGAAAATTCTTACTGTAAAAAAATACTGTGTAATACACAAAAAATAAGCAAGCAAAAATTTAAAAAAAAGTAAAAATATAACCTCGAATATCTCGAAAAATAAAAGTCCTCATGATCTGGGCAAATAATTCATCTGAGAGATAGTAAAAAGATACCATTTTGGAAAATTTCAGAAGTAATAATGCCATTTTACTCAAGTTATCGTTTACTATAGAAAATCGATTTTTTTACAAATTGATTTTTCTCTCCTCTACAGAAAAATTAAATATCTCAAAAGTATTACAGAATAATCTTCTCCATTGTCCTAATTACCTAATTTTTTTCATAAACTTTCCATCATATATTTCAGAGAAATCCCTGTTAAAACAAAAAATGGCGATTCTGGGTATAACAATAGAACGGAAATACCTTATCCAAAATTTAGGGTTATGAAAGTTAGGTAATTTTATGCTCTTTCAAATAAATTTTCATTGGATCGAGGATATTATTTCTAATGTACCAAAATCCGAAAAACTAAAACCCAAAAATCGAAAAACCGCTAAAAAATAAAAACGAATCCGACAAACAAAAAATATTATTATTGTGCCCCCTTTGTTTAAAAAAACAAAGAATATGAACCTGAAATATTAAATTTTACTATGGATTATTCGAGATATTGATGCATACACACACACACGCACGCATGCACGCACGCACACATCCATACGGAAATGTTTTAAAAATACTGTATTTCGATTCCTTATATCTCAAAACATGTTTCTAACATGTTTTTAGAAAAACTTTTTTTTTACAAATACAAAGCTTCCTCTTTGAGGAACCAAAAGTCTAACCATACTCGGGAATTTCTACTTATTTTTACGAAATTTCACCGCGTACTCCTTTACTTTCCCACCACTTAAGGGAGTCAATTCTTTTTCTAAAATTCATGTTTCGACGAGCTCTAAACAATGCTATTAGTTTTATACGTTTCTCTTCAAAGGTTCAATTATTATAAATCTGTGGGCATCCTCACTTAATTCAAATTTACTTTTACATAAACAATAGCTAATCAGGAATTATTCTTCAGGAAAGAAACTAAGTTCATTACATTGCAAATTAAAACTGCAATTTTAATACTGAATCTATAATCGCTAGGATAAAGGGTATATGTCGAATTGAACAATTTAATAAAATAAGCTATGATAACTATATAACTTTTTTAAGTAATGAGTATCTTTTCAGAAAGTTTCAAGTGCTGTAAGTAAAAATCTACTTGGTGAAAAACAAAAGCATACTAAGCCTAAAAGATTCTACTGTTCAAACTGCAAAATCTCAAAATTGCTCGTAATCGACATGTACCCTTCTCCCTTACACCATCACAGACGCATCAAAACAAATCTGTTACAACTACCTTATCATTCGAACGTTTTAACATCCAACACCCGACTCGCCACAGACTCCAAATCTCCTCGAATCATCCCGCGCACCTCAAAATCACCTCAACACTTCCGAAACCTCGCCAAACTCCTTATATTTTCACTACCAGCGAAACAATCCATTCACGGCCAGCGCGCGAACTCCTCTGGTCATCGCGGCTGATGCTCCAGCGCGAAACTGCAGCCACGCGCGCGGAACGCAACTTTGAACGTTCAGCGACGCGGACGATGATGCGCGCCGCGGCGCTTCGTTTATTTTCGTTTGGCGCGCCGCGCGCGTTTGATCAGACTTGACTCCGATGCTCTCTCTTTCTCTTTCGGATTTCTGTAGGCGGCTATGATGTGTGTTTGAAGTGTTTCTCTGTGTGTCGTGGATCTTTGAGGAGGCTGAATTGCACGGTATATGCGTGGTTGGGTTAAGGGCGTTCGCCGGATAATTGAATTTCTTTAAGATCTTTTGAAACATTTATCATATGTTAATTTAGATGTGTTTTATACGTGGTGAAAATTTTGACCCCCCTAGCGGTATCCAAAATCGAGATATTTAGCTTGAAAGTTTCAGTTTTTAACAGGGGAGCCCAAGTCTTGAGCTCTCACAAAACGAATATTTTTATTTATTGTAAACCAGGTTTTCTTTACATCGTTTTGAAAAACTAGTATGTAATGTAAAATAAGCATAGAAGTAATACATAAAAAGCTGGGCATAGCAAGCAGTACTTTTTTATACATTTATATTATTTGCTAATGAATTAATATTTTATATTATAAACTGAAGGGTTTTCATTATAAATATTGCCATTTAATAATGATTCTTCGAAAATTAACTTTCTAACCTTACTATCAAACGGTGAACGTCCTCATGTGCAGGGCGCGTCATATTTTGAATATAAGAAAACGAAGAGATTGTGTGATATGACTTTGTTGATGATTACGTTTGGGATGATTTGCATTGTTAGGTATATTTTACACTAGTTGTGAGAGGATTTGTATAAAAGCTAAAATTAGTCATTTTGTCTGTACATGGGGACATGATTGATTTTATATACAGACTAAGAGAAGCAGATACCGATTTTTAATGCTATTATTTGCTAAAATTAATAGAAAATTTCTTTTTTTGTAGTTTTTATAGAAAAATAATGTTTATACAAAGTAATTACATGAATTTATTATTTATACTTTGTTCGATAAAATAGAAGTAATATTATTCTTATACTTTGATAGATGTCTCCGATGCATGTTGAATGTAAATGGATTTTCTTTAGTGTACTTTAACTTCGGATTATATTTATAGTACATTACAAATAAAATAATGAGAATATATTAATGATTATTTGCATTTCATATTTAAAATTACTGTAAAATTAAAAAATATCAATCTTTGTAATAAAAACAAGGTATTCTAAAACATGTTGATGCATTCGTATTATAATTATAAAATAAAAAGAGCTATCATTGCTCGTAAATTATTTTATTATAGATATTGTCATTCATAATGTTATACATAATTTATTTGCAAAGTTTGTTATATAAATCGTAAACATTGTCAGTAATAAATTTGGTCTATATTGAATTTTTTTTTGTAATAAAGTATATTTTTTTATTTATTTGAATTGTAAAACTCGATGCACTATATTGATTATCGAAATAATTATTGATAAACATTGAATCATTTATTTACCAAAATTTCGATTTGTTTGTTAAAAGTGGCTAATCGATAAGGTTTTTATTTACAATACAATGTCATGGGTAGCATTGATTATTAGATCGATAAAGTAACGTTTTGTTATTGACAAGATGCACTTTTATATAACTGACAGTTCTAAGTGGTATTGCATGTCTTCTTTGATATACTGTAAATTATGTATATAAAACTGAAGGAGGATAAATGTCAAACTTAAAAAATCGTAGTGACAACTATGGGAATGTTTTAGAAAATACCGCTTACCTGTCTTACTATAACTTGATGTTTCTACTTATAGTGTACTGATGCGTTATAATGTAACTTCGTTCTTCAACGGTTTTGTTTAACTTCTTCCACTTCTTGCACTCTTTGAAAGTCAAACTTTTTAAGTACAATTGATTATAAAAATCTTTGAAAATCGGTTCGAATATTCATTGTGATAGACTATATATATAATAAGTAGTCTATCACAATGAATATTCGAACCGATTTCGCGAGAATTTACATGTTTTATTGTGTACTATTTTAAATGTGATTAAAGTATATATATATATATATATATATATATATATATATATATATATATATATATATATATATATATATATATATATATATATATATATACTGAGAGTATGTGTAAACTAAAAATTTATATTTCTGTTTGTACATTGGGAACGTACTGAATGTTCCATAAAAATGTTTATATTTCTAGCACTAAATGGTAAACGCATACAAAATTTTACCATAAAAACGGTAATTCATACTATAAACACGGTGGTTATAGAAAATCTAGTCCATCTCCGATATTCAGAATACGAATAATAAATTTTTCAAACTCATTATAATTTATACCATCCAATTTTGTCCAACGTAAAAATCACGTCTAAAAAACAGAGCACTCCACCCAAGTCCCTCGCTTACTTCCGCACAGATTCTATCTATATCACTATATCATCGTACTCGTACATTGACTCCTCGAACTATCCTACCACTGCACAATCGCCAAAAATGTATCTGAAAGTCGCTCGCGTCCGCGTAAATAAATAAATAAATAGTAAATAAATAATATTGCGCGCGCTGCTCTTCTCTTCTATAGAGCAAGACGGACACAAGCGCGTGCAGAGCTCGAAAATGCATTTGGCGCGCCATGCTGCACGCGGAAGCGCATCACAAGAAAGAGCGCGAGAGAGTGTGTATGTGTAAGAGAAAGAGAGAGAGAGAGATATGGAGGCACAGTAGGCAGAGGGCACTATAATTAGCCCCGGCCTTATAATCGATGATGAGCCTCCGCGCGAGCGCATATCGCGCCCCTTGATCTCTTCCTCTCTCTCTTTCTCTTTCTGCTTCTCACCTTACGTACACTTCGTATACATACGTGTAGCTAGTGTACGTGTATATGTAAGTGTACGTGTACGTGTATGTATACATATGTGTATGGGTACGTATGTAAGTATGCGGTTATATGTATGTAAGTGAGTACGTGTATGTGTTTATATATGTGCATATGTGTGTATGTGTGTGTATGTGTGTGTGCGTGGATATGTATGTCAGTATGTGTGTGTATTCACTGCAGAGGAGGATGATTAAAAATAGATATGCATGTGTGTGAGACGCCGATTTTTCCCCGTCCACCTTCCTCTTCTCGTCTTCTCGTCTTCTTGTTCTTCTAGGACTGTGTAAGGCACACCTATTCTTTTGTCCGGCGCCGCATTTGCATCGCATAATATGTCGGTCGTCGCGGGCCGAGATCGGGGCCGGAATCTGCTCGTTTTTCTTTTGGCTCGCCGCTGTAGTAGGAAGCGGTGGAGAATTAGGTTTTGTAAATGAGGAGAAGATTTATTTTGGTTTTATTTATGAATGATAGGTGGAGCGGAGTGGAATGGAGGTGTAGAGCTTTCTCTTAAGGAGTAGTGTTTTAAAGGGGTTAGTTGATATAAATAATATTCCTATAATTATTTTATAATTTAGTATACACGGGGGAAAATAAAAATTACGTTTATAAAATAAGGGATGGAATCTCGATTTGGTTAATACATAATTGATTCTTGCAGGTCTCTTTATTTTTTTCCATCTGTATGGGTATGTGGAAATTGTAAAATATTGTTTTTGCGGTCAATTTTGAGCGTAAGATACAAAATTTTAGTCAGGATGAAAATAATACTTGTCAAATATTTTTGAATACACTAAAAGTATTTTTCATTTATTCATATATGTATTAACCATCTATCACAGTATCCCGAGATATCTAATCCAAACGAGGTCTTTACTGTATCCAGGAGGACGAGATATCTCGTCCTGACATTTTTGGCCGTAATTTTTGACTCGCATACTTTTAGAGTTCGTTCGACCACGCAAATTAAAGCTGACAACTTACTCTTTATGATAAGCTTAGTTCGGCTCTCGATTTTTGCACAACCCCGGAAACATAAAGAGAGATGATATCCAATTCCGAACATGTAAAAAAGAAATATGCATTCGGGAACGGAAAAGTTTGGTAAAAGAATGTATTCATTTTATTTTCTTTCATTTTCTTTTTGAATTGCATGTACAAAAATCTGGAAAAATATTTTCTTAAAATGTCCCCGAAAAATTCGGACTGACGGGGATTTGAACCGCTCTTCTTGAGCGGTCGTTGTCTTAAGGTAGTTCTCCGGCTGCAGTGGTGCTCAATTCGAGATTAAATTAGAAAATTTATTTTCTAAGATATTATAAGGCGTTATCTAACATGAAAACCTCACAATTAATAATTTCAAACATCAGAATTTGGATAGACAGTGTCTAGACTATCAAATATTCCAAAAAGTCGAAAGAGAGTGAAACACTGCGCACATATATAGATATACTGTAGAATGGAATTAAAACTTTGGACTGTTGTATCTTAAAAAATAGCATCGCCTGCCCTATCAAACTTTTTTCTCAATGATTCGTATTGTTATTTTACATCATATGCTAGTTTTTCAATTAAATTTCTTACAATTAAACGATATGTCTCTCGCTTAAAGAAATCGAAAAATCCGGAGAACTACCTTCAGAGGTACGCGTTTACCACTTGAGCCATTGATCATGTTTTATCTAAAAACTAAATAATATACGAGGGTAGTTCAATAAGTCTTTAGAATGACCAACAGATGGCGCGCGAATCGCTCCAAATCATCTGTTTTCAGTCAGCACCACTCCCGACTAGATATATGGTGCAGTCACAGTCCACATCTTCTGAGTTTACGTGTTTTTATAACCAATTGAAAAAAAAAAAATTGCTTGTTAAGAAAAATGGAGAAAAACGAGTTCAGAGCGGTAATTAAACATTTTCATTTAAAGGGTTTAACTCCATATGAGATAAAAAATGAATTGGACTCAGTTCATGGCACATCTGCCCCTGCCTTAGCAACGGTTTATAACTGGGTAAATGAATTTAAGCGTGGTCGTACATCAATAAGTGACGAACCACGTTCAGGAAGGCCCGTAGAAGCAACTACTCCCGAAATCATCAATAAAATCCACGATATGGTGTTGAAGGATAGAAGATTAAAAGTGCGTGAGTTAGCTGAGGCCACAAGGATATCTATAGGTGCAGTTGTTTCAATTCTACATGAAAAATTAGGCATGAAAAAGCTATCGGCAAGATGGGTGCCGCGTTTGCTCTCAGCTGAGAATAAACGCAATAGAGTGGTCGCCTCTGAGGCTCTTTTGGCGCGCATAAGTCGGAATCCTGAGGAATTTTTTCGTCGATTTGTGACTGTGGATGAAACATGGATACACCACTACACTCCTGAGACAAAGGAACAATCCAAACAGTGGATTTCCACAGGCGAACCAGCTCCAAAGAAGGCAAAGACCGTAAAGTCAGCTGGTAAGGTTATGGCTACAGTTTTTTGGGATGCACGTGGAATTATACTTATTGACTACTTGGAAAAGGGTAAAACAATTACTGGTGAGTATTATGCATCATTATTAGAGCAGCTGAAAGAAGAAATTAAAAAAAAACGACCACATTTGGCGAGAAAAAAAATTCTCTTTCATCACGACAACGCCCGAGTTCACACATGCTTCGTTTCAATGGCTAAAATTGAAGAACTAAAATTCGAATTGGTCGAACACCCACCGTATTCACCAGATTTAGCCCCCAGTGACTTTTTCTTATTTCCAAACTTGAAAAAATGGCTCGGTGGACAGAGATTTACGGACAACGAAGACGTCATTGCCTCTGTAAGTGCTTATTTTGAGGAACTTCCGAAAACGCACTTTTCTGAAGGATTAAAAAAACTTAAAAAGCGATTGACCAAGTGTATAGAGCTCCAAGGAGATTATGTTGAAAAATAAAAAAAAATTTACCCAAAAAAAATTGTTTTTATACTTTATTCTAAAGACTTATTGAACTACCCTCGTATGATTATGAATAATTTATTGTAAAATTAGAATGTATTAGAAATTTATTTAATTACAAAAATTATAAATGTCGGCGCAAGGATCAGATTTTAATATTAGATACGTACAAACGAACTTCACTTAATTTCGGTGTGTCCTATTATTGACAAAATCACGGAATTGGACTCTACAGCATGTGGATATATATTTACACTATCTCCAACTTAAACTATGTACTACAAAGTGTTTCAAATTAGCACAGCCTCTTAATTAAAAGTATAGCCGCTTAGTCCACTTACTAAATTATAAAGATTATGAAACTGAGATTTGCCAGATTATAAGAGATATCTTCATAATGAATGTCTGTTTTAACTTTCAATATAAGTTAGACAGTTATCTATATTCTTGAAAATATTATTGATTATTAATTTAAATTAAAGATAATTAAATATACGAAGTAAACAAATTTTTATCAAATTATTTATAATTCATGCCGTCTTTAACCTATTCATTGAAATCTATTAGAATACGTTATAGACAACTGTTCTACGGCAAAATTATGCAAAAATGGGTTAATCACAACAAGGAACTTGGAATACATAAGGAGAAGCCTTATCGTGATAATTTGGCAATCCATCATTCTTGAGCCTTACACTGAAGAACAAATTTGAGCTATTAGTATAATTTTCGTATTAGTATGTTTTGAGATCTTGAAGTATATAATCTCTTACAATAGTATTAGGAAAAACTCTCGAACTTTAACGTTTGAACTATTCAAGTTAGTGTGAGAACAATTTTATATATTGACATGAAATTTAATATCAAATCTACCTTATTACCATTATGTAGATTATGCCAGTATGTATTATCAGTATATGTGATCCACACTGAAAAAACTGTATAGCAATTATTACCATATTTTCAGTAACAAAACTTAACAAAAGAATATAAAATATTACAATCAATATAGATATTTTTACTACAAATAGGGTAATTTAGTAAGCTAATATAATTGTATGTAAATTTTGTTATATAATTCTTTTTCAGTCTGTTAACACGTTACGAATTAAATTTCATCAGTTGGGACGTAAGCAGTGTAAATAAAACTGCATTCAGAAAATTATGCAATAATGATATTACGGTGCGAACACGTGCAAAACTAGCTCCAAGGCGCTCGCCGTCACGCCGAGCTATAGAGCTCAATGACGCTTCAAGAAGCAACAGACGTAGATTTCATGCATAAAACATGCGAGCTCAAGTTATTTATTGTAAGTGCGAACGGAAATTCAATTGCAGCTGAGTATTTTTTAAAAATCGATCATAGAATTGTATATTTATGTTACCGGCAACAGTCGAAATCCGGTAATTTGCGAAATGCATAGGCAAAACTCGAATTGCCTAAAATTGATTAGGCAATTCGGGTTTTGCCTAATATAGACTAGGTATAACTCACAATGCCTACGCGGCTAAAGGAGAACCGTATATGTTCGATTATGATCATATGTACCCAAAATTCGGATATGCGCATATATGATCATAGATGATCACATATAATCATATATGATTATATATGATTATATATGATCTTACATGACCATGTATAATTATATATGAATATATGCATGATACTCTGGGAAATCGAAATGAAAAAATTTTTTTCTTATATCTTCGGTAAAAACTTTCCTCTTGGTATGTAGAATGTATGCGAATTTTTTCAGATTTTTTGAAACCCTTAGGTTCAAAGTTGATCAAGGCTAAATATGAGCATGTAGTCATTTTAACATATTTTAGCAAATTTCAACTCCAATTATTCAACAAAATTAAATCTCTTAAAAAATAGCAACAATGGATTTTTTCAAAAATATTCTGAATTTTTCATAAAAAATCGTTCTAAAACCTTTTAATGCCCCATTCGATTAATTAAAGTCATTTAAAAACTTATAATACTGAAAAAAGTGGGTTTGATCACTCGAACCAACACCAAAAATCATGAAGATAGCTTTTTTTCAGTTCAAAAGTAACTGTATCAGTCGCAACAGGTCAGAAGTGCAATACTTATATAAAATAAATCAAAATAACATGAGATATTGTTAAAAAAATTATTAAAATGCACATTTTAGCAATAAAGTTATATTTAGCTTCAAACAACTTTACATATATGGGCTTTGAAAAATCTGACAAATTCACGACTATTTTACATACTAAAAGGAATATTTATGTCTATATAAATTTTTCTATTTTTTGTTCTATATTTTAAAATTTAGGAGTGGCACGTACATAGAATATCATTTTAGACATGTTTTGTATAAGTGCCTGCAAAAAAAATTTCGGGTACCAATTGATGTTGAGTAAAATGCTAATTACACTGGACTAGTATTGAATGGTCGAATCCGGTGTCTAATCTACGGAATGTGACATACATCGAATTCAACATACACACACACATACACACACACGCACGCACGCACGCACGCACACACACACACATCCATACAGACATTTTCTAAAAATAGTGTATTTTTACCCCAAAACATGTTTCTATAGTGATTTTAGCACTTTCTTTTACCATCAGAAAGCTTCCTCTATGAGAAAGCAAATATAGTACATCTCCAATTTGGATTCAAAAATTGCCTCATAAAATCAAAATCGGCATAGCAGTTTCTGAGATATGTCTGATTTTAGCACTTTCTTTTACCATCAGAAAGCTTCCTCTATGAGAAAGCAAATATAGTACATCTCCAATTTGGATACAAAAATTGCCTCATAAAATCAAAATCGGCATAGTAGTTTCTGGGATATGTCGGATTACATCACACACATACATGCAATACATACACACAAATGCACCCCTACACATACACACACATACACCCACCCACCCATACACACACATACACTCGCGCACATGCATACGCAAGCACACACGCACACACAGCACACATACACGTGCGCGTGGGTATGCATACTACCGGTCATTTTTTCCGGGGTATCATATTTTTACTCATTACGTTACATAATTAGTGTCTACGTGACAAAATAAAAAATGCTCATTTATTCCCTGTGACAAATCAATGCACCATTAGCACAATGCACTAACAAAGCCCGTCAACAATCCCTCACTCAAACGAGAATCGAATCGCCACTCCAGCAGTAATCGAACGCTCATCGTACCTCCCAACATCGCCCCCCCTCTGACAAAAGTTTGGAAACACGCGCGCCAGACAACGGCGGCTGTACAGAATTCACAAACTCCCTCGCCTCGCTCGATCGAACAGCGAGCGGCCAAAGACCTGCCACCTCCTTTTTCATTCGCGCGCTTATAAGTGTACACCGGCTCTGCGTATAACTAGCTCTTTTATCGATTGCCCCCCCGGCGGCAAATCAAGCGCGCTTTATGACTATTTCATGCTATACGTGCGGCTTCCTCGTCCTCTTCGTCTTGCTCGCTTCGACCAGGCGGAGGGTATAGACGCGCCCGAGTGTTATATTATGACGCCCCGAGGCGGCCGTGGGTGGGAGTGATGTAACTAGATTCAGATTCGATTAGGCGGTAAGCGGCCTTCTGACTGACCTGTGTTTGAGGGGTTTTCTTGGAAGAGGGTGGAAAATTGGATTCTATTTAGTTTACAGGCGGATCTTTGGTTTAAGGGGATCTGTAAGGGGGGTGGGGGGGGGGGGTTGTTCAATATTTCGGGGTTTTGGTTTATAGGTTTAGGAGTCTAAATCTGATTACTGACTGTAAAACTAGGATTTCTTTACCATTTACGGACAATTTGTAGTCTGAAAAATCAAAGGAATTAACAGAATAGTTCAGCTTTTCTTATTACACAGTTCTGAACAGAAATTGTCATATAATGGTTAAATATAAAATAAATAATTTATATACTTTATTTTCAAATGTTACGATTAATAATAATTCATTAATTTCTTAATTATTCTAGATGAAAAATATTTATTTTTGGCCGATTTTTGATGCATTGAGTTTTTGCAATTTTTATATTCTATTTACTTAAGTTTTAAAGTGTATTGTATCTTTTTAAACTAGAGTTTAAGTTTATGCATTTTGTAGCTTAGATGAAATTTTTTGTATTTAAAAAAAGTTAGGTAATTTTTCAACTATCGCGTGTGACCTTTATAAGATACTAAAATCTTAAATATATTCAACATATAAACTTTTTAATTTGTACAAAATTTTTTAATATAAATTGTATATTTTCAAAAATATTATAAAAATGTATTTTTTACTAACGTTTAAAAATTATAATATCTTTATTATTAGGAATATCAAGAAGAAACTACAAAATTTTACTCTGTAGTGGGTTTGATAGAAAAGTAGGTGACACATATTTTCCGTCTTGCAACAATGACTACGAGTGTTTCTAAAACAAGCTTTGTACCACGCAATTGCGTCTGTCTTGGATCTTCAGATTCCAACTCGCACCATTAAAAAATTCCACTTTAATCAAAGTGAAAGCTGTAAAGATTAATAGTTCACTCAGACACAAACTAAAATTCTGAATGAAACCTAAATTTTTGAAATGAAGGTAGAGTGCACTGTAATTTTGATGAAAATGACTAGAATATTTGTTTTTGGTTTTAATCCATCAAGCTTTTTTGTTAAATAACTCAATATTGAATGCAAATTGTTGCACAAGTGAATTTATGAAAAACCGAGTGTCTTTTCATGAATACTCTTGTATCTTTTACAATCGCCAACCAAAGTTTATGAAAATTGAAGGAAATTTTGTAGCTTAGGTCGAATAACTAGAGTTTTATTTTTAAATCTAGACACTCGATTTTCATAATATAAGCCAAATATAATATCTCACGAATACTTTAAATTGTAGTCAGGCCAATCAATTATTTCACTTACAAGGAGAGTGCACGGAGGCCGGGTCACGGATTTTTATTAAACTTTGGAGACTGCCTTCTAATATCTAAAAATGAAGGCAAGTGCCTGTAGTTTTATCAAATTGGCCTTTGTACAAAAGATATAGCTTATTTCATTAACAGTGATAGTATATATATATATATATATATTTTCTAGCATTGCATATATGAGTAATACTAATGTTTTTAGCACTATCTAAGGTTTTCAGGATCCACTTGATAAATCTACTGGCATTGGGCTTCATTTTAAGGTACCAAAAAATGATCCCCAAAGTTTCATCAGAATCCGTGAGCCGGCCTTTGTGTACTCCCCTTAATTGTTAGTCAGTTCATAATTCTTTGAAATATTAAAATCAAAGTTTTAATGTCGATTCTCATGAATACGCATTTGCTCCGGCAATTTTTAACAAATCTATCAGAAACTTTCGGAGAATCATAATTACAAGTGTTACCCTCGATTATTTGAGAAAAATTAAAAAAGTTTCAGTTCAAATATTAGTTGATTAACATTAATTTTATGTGTAAAATGATTTTATATATTTAAATGGCATTGTCATGTATTTTTACTTACACTTAATATTTTCAATTTTTATTTGTCTGTATCAGTTTAAAGTAATAGTTAAAGTTTTAGAAATTAGCTTCGTAAATGCCTGTAAGCAATGGACTTTGACGTTAAAACTTTGATTTTAGTAATTTATGGAAAATAGTGAATTAATCGAATGAGATTGTTTACCTTAGTATTCTCAAAATACTCATGAATATTATATTATGCTCTTTTTGAGTACCTACGTGTAAAGCAAAAATTCTAGTGATCCCTCAAACCTTTAAGAATTTTCACTATTCCATCCAAACTGTATATATCTTACTATAAATAAATAAAATAATTAAAAATTATACTCCACTCTTTTCTCCAATAGTACAAAAAATTCGCGTGAAATCCATCCATCCCCCGAGCATTTCACACCCCATCCACCCGAATTCTCCAGCGCCTCCTCCACCTTCTAACAAACAAAAAAGACGAACTTCAGCGCTCGCGGATGAAAGACGGGCTTCCCTCTCGCGCGGCGAACAAAAGGGTTGAGAGGGAGAATGCGGAAGAAGGGTGGGAGGCAAAAAGCGCGCACGTATAGTAGTGGTAGTGGAGTACTCGCGGTGCGCCTCCCCCCCCCCCATCGATCCAACAAAGGCTGCGTAGTCGTGAGACGGTTATAAGTTCGTGTACGCGCGTCTATGTAGTCGGAGGTGTAGCTCTTTGTGTTGTATAGCTCCTTGCTTGCTTTTGACGATGATTGCGATGCTTGGGAATTCGAATCAATGGAGAAATGACTTGAGGAGCGCGAAAATGACGATGTCATGAGCATAAGCTGAAACTTGCTTTGATCGATATAGATTAGAATGTCGGAATATGGTGAAAAATTAATTACCAGTAAATTACCGACTGGAGCTTACTTTTTATTAATAATTGTTTGAATAATACGAGTACGTTGACAAAAGAATTTTCGTTTTTTAAGCACGAAAATATTTCTATCAATAGTACTAGCAAAACTATGTATTTGAATAAAGTAAATATTTATTATAATTAAGAATGTTCTTCTTATATTTATTAAATATTCAGTTTTATCAAATCAATTTTTCTTATTATCATGTACATTTTTTCAGTACTAAGTAATATATTACGTTTATCAAAAGTTTATAAACAACATTTCTAAATTAAGGCATTTTAAATTAATTAAATAATCACGCATACAATATAACCGTAGTTTAGTCGTATAAAGCATTAAAATGGTTATGAAACGGTATAATAGAGGTATTTCAAGCGAGAAGAGAATTCCGTTGGAATGTTTTGAAAGCAGAGAGCTGCCTGTTTCTGAAAATTCTCAGAATTAATTTATATTTAAAATAATTGGAATTGTTAATCTCAAGATTCTCATTATTGTCTTTCTTTACGCAGTTAATAGAGTTATCTTAATTCAAGCCGTAGCTGCAAATCGCATTGTAACCAAGCATTTACATACATACTGTTGGACCGTCTGACAGTTACACGAACTATACTACTTATTCGCGAATCTGGCTTTTTTAAGTACAGTATTATTTGTATAGTCGTTCTATTGCTTAGATCCCGAAATTCTCATTGTTCAGGTTGTCGGTCTTGATAATTTTCTAGTTCTTTTTGCATTTTACCTATTTAATATAATTTTTTAAACAATTTTTCTTATTAATACATGAGGATCATTCCAGCAAAAATTGGTCACAAGTGGGCGGAGGGGGGGGGGGGGGCGGATCAACCAATCGGGTCGCCGATTTTTTATAGTAAAGCATATACAAAAAGAAGCCCTCAAAAAATATTCAGCCACTGAGGTGCCCAGTGGCGCTAGTATTAGAGTGCTGAACTTTCAAAAATGAACTTCTAAAAAAACAACTTCTTTAAAAATTTCTACAGAGCTCCTATTATTATCATTTTGAATGTACCAAAACAGGTTTTCTTCGTCGATTAATTTATTTTATTGTAAATTTAAAACGTCAGTAATAGCCTAAAACTCATATTACAAATAATTCATTAAAAATATCAAAATAACAAAAATAGAGTTGTTGCCGAAAACAGCCTTTATGAACCCCCCTGCTTTATATTATAGTTCACTAAGATCGGGTAATATTAGCGACAATATTATGTAAAAGAACCGAACGTAAAAAGTATATTAATAATAAACCTATGCCGTCATAATTACGTTAAAAATATTGGTCTCCAATTCACTGATTACACCTATGTTACATTATACATCGTCGCTGACATAAAATACAATCTTAACAAACATTACTAAACAAAGTGTCTTCCACGCCGGCGATTCACCGTCAAACAACCCCCTTAAAATCCCGCTTCACAACTCACACATCCCCCAAGCACCACGCATTCAGGCTCCCTCAAAACAAACCCAACCCAACCCTCTCACCCTCTCTCTCTCAATCTCCATCACCCACCACCAGTTGGCGCTCCACGCCAGGCCGTCCACGAGCCAAGCCAACGTCGCACCGTCCCCCCAAAGCACTGCATCCTGGCGCAGTAGGTAAAGCCGCTGCGGCAGAGGCGGCCGCTCCCGCGTGCGTGCGTTCGCGTCCGCGTCCCGACACATGCGCGCCCGCTGGCGCAGGTTCGCGGGCCTCGCGCTCTGCGCCTGCTGCTGCCTGCCGCTGGCGCTGCGCCTGCTCCTCCTGGGCAGGAGCTACGCCGAGGGGCCGGCGGTCCTCCTCGTCAACAGCATCACCGCTGAGGAGCTGCCCGAGGACGAGGATGCCGGGACGAGGCGCGGCGGCGAGGAGGAGCCGCAGATGCGGACGAAGATGCGGCCGCAGGGGGCGACGCAGGAGGAGAGGGGAGGAGGAGGGGGACGGGTGAGCGACGGAGGGGCCGAGAACTACGCCGGGGCTTACATGGCCGAGCGCGGACCCGGCAACGTGTCGTACTGCAGGTGAGAGGGTGTATGGGGGTGGGGTGGTTTGTTTTTCTTTTTGGGAGGCGGGGGGGGGGGGGGAGTCGAAATTTATAGTGGGGTGATTTTGGGGCGGATCTTTTTCTTTTTTTTTACTTGTTTGTGGATGAGGATAATTATTCTGTGATATATCTGTACTTATTTGTTGTGTGAGTGTGATTTTGGAAAAATTAAATTTATGTATTATCGATTATGATTGAATTTTACGTTTAATAGAATATAGTGCGTGTGTGTTATTTTTTTTTATTTATTTTGTAAAAGTGAATTTTATATTGGGTAGAAATTAAATGAGAAGTGAGAATTTACTCGAAAATAATTAAGAAGTAAATTAGAATTTTATAATTTAATCAACCTTCAGTTGTATACAACATTATGTACCATGCATAAACATTAAAAAATTGTTTTTATATTTTTGAAAATATCGATTTGACTAACGATTTTCAATGGTGTAACTGAAATATTGATGATTTTGCCTCAGGCTGTGTATGCAAATTAATAGAGCTGGTATAACATACTCATATCTCTTATCACAACAACTGGTTGCTTGGAGGTTATGTCCACTGATTGTTAACCATTTGATTCCCACAATATTGTCTAAAACTAGGATTTTTGCTATAAAAATTAAAAAACTTATTGTAAAAAAATAGTTGATTGAAAAAACGCTCTTCTCTTGATAAAATATGTTCTCTGGAAATACTACAATGCAATTATACCTTAAAGTTCAACATAGATTATATAGAACTCTCATAAATGCAATATAATATTTTATGTGCCAAATTTGCCATGTAGCTAAATGAGAATGAAAGGGTTTATATAATTATAAAATAAAGAACAGTTACAACACTACCTAAATGCGATTATTGGAGTGCTAAGAATACGATATAACCTATGACAAAACGTGATTAAATTAAGTAAGTCATGGTTTTATTTTCATATAATTGTTGTATTTTCATAATAATGTTTTTCAATATTCATGTCAGATCATAATTTTTTCTAATATAGCTAAAATTGTACGTTAAGCATTGTTTTTAAATATCAAAAATATTTTAAAAATTACTTTCTCAAAAAAAAAGTGAAAGTTCGTTCTAATTTAATTTACAATTAGGAAATAGAGAAAACTTGCAAATTGCAATTTTGTTTCTTTTTCAAGGATCATTTAGTTTGAAAATCAAATAAAATTAAAATAATAACTCTATAAATGTTCTATTTTGCCGCAACAATAGAAACAAAAAATTAGGATTGTGCATGACAAAACCTACTGCGTGTGCATCAATTGATACTTGTATTGTTTTTTGATCAATTTTTTGCACTAATGAGTATTTATTATAAATAACTATTTCCAGTGCTTATATATAGATATAATATTATTGATATCAATTTATTCTAAAACTATAGAAGTATTATTTTAACGTTATGCGTTTTGTAACCTTGGATGATTTAACATTTTTTAATTATAAGGATTCCAATTGATTCGGGTGGGACTCTAAAGAACGGAAAAACAAAATTACTAATAAATAAAACGTTTAAATAACAAAATATTAAAACTACGACTTATTAAAATATAGCCGGAAGAAATTGCGAAACTTTAACAACGATAAATTTTAATATTTATCTGAATTTCACGTAACTTATACTCTTCACATAAAATTAAAAATAACAACCATGCATATCTTTGAAACTTAATATAAGTATTTCTGTCATTTTATATATTACATAAATTTTAAGTAATTTTAGGACTTTATAAAATTCTTAGGTATTGCTCAGTATATAAGATGAATAAAAAAAATATTTTTCATTTTTATTTTTATTCATTTTTATTTTCTATCAATCATATTTATATTTGGTGAAGTATAATAACGATTCTGATTGTTATTGATTCTGCAATTGAACTACAATATACAGAATATGTACAAAAAACAGATATAAAAAGGTTTGACCTCTTTATTATAATCGTGTGTTAATGATCAATCGAGGTTCGCAAAGTACAGTGACACAGTTAAACTTAGAGATAGAGATTTATTTTTGTCAAACCAGTAGTTACAAAATCTTTTTCTATTATTGATATTTAAATCTATACATGTCAATATATCTATAAAACGAAGGTAAGCATTTGAATTTTGCTTACCCAGGTCTCTCACACTAAAATGCTTTCAATTTTTAAATTATTTTCGGATTCAAAGTTTTACTTAATTCAAAGTATTATTACGAATTCAAGCAAATTTCTATAATTTAAACATCTATAATCAAAACTTTTCTAATTCGAAGAACTAAATATTTGCTGATATAATCTATTCGATGATGTTTGTGAAAGTAAAGCATCAAGTATTAATGAAAAATTTCAAGATTATTTATTAATACTGTGAAAAAATGTTAACAATTTTATGATTCAAATTTACCGTCGAATTTCAGATCATAAGAACTGAGAATTTCTCCCCTTTGAAACTTTATTTCAACAAATCTGCTATTTTCATTTAATCTAGATAATCAATAGTTCATGATCGAGGCATCGAGTGCTATAGTAAAACCACGATTATAGCATAAATATTTTACAAACATACCAATTGCTTTTAAATAATTCACTTGATTATCGAATAACACCAAGAACTCTTTGAATTGAACTAACGCAAAGCTAGGTTTTTCTTATTATAGCCGTTTGCACGCTAAAGAAATATTCGTCAGGGGAGAAGAATAAGGGAGAATAAGGAGGAACAAAGACTATTATTGCTTCTTATTACTGTGGTCGCATAACATAATCTATGAATAAGTTTCTGTATATTATATAAAAAAAATTTTATAACAGTAAAGAAAAATGCATTGCAGCTTTCTATAATAATATTCAGTGTTAATCACTTGTTTTTAATTTTCTCGACCACTATCAATTACCTATAGATGTAAATCGATTAGAGGATAATTCGATTGGATTCGCTAACCCTTGGTACATTGAATTAGTTATAAAAACGATAGTTAAATTTAATAGATATTACAATAGATAATCTCAGGCTTTCTATGTAAACTTTTGAAATTATATTTTGATATCTCCAAATCTAAGGGAGTTATATATCCCTATTTTTTTGTATTCGCGATATGAGCCATTTTACTTCAAATATTCGTTATTGTAGTGAAAAATATTATATAGGTCTCCTATAAATGTTTTACCTAAGGCCGGCATAAACCATCCATGGGCATCCTGCTTTATTACTATTATGGACAACTTTTTTTTACTGATAATTTTTCATTGAAAATATCCATGTTTATAACCTGCAATTATATAAACAAAAGTAGTCGACTATTGACACTATAGTAGCTCGTTTACTGTGGTCTTTACTAAGGAGGATGCCCATGGTGGTCCCCTTTAGGGAATGTATGAAACCAACACCATTGTTTAAAGCTCATTTAGATATGAATTAAAAAAAAAATAAAATTTGACCCCTCTAAGTACGGGGAAAGCTATAAAAAATAATATCTATGAATTTATGTAAAGGAATGTATTAAGTCTAACCACACTCGGGAAATTCTACTTAATCATCAGAAATTGTATAATGTTTTTCTGAACTTCTCCCACACTTCAATGGGTCAATTTTCTCTTCAATATTCATATTTTGATGAGCTCTGAACAATGTTATTGGTTTCATACTAAGTATTTTAACAAATCAGATATTACAAATCCATGTACATTCTCCTTCACGTTAACGAAATACCCCGTATCTTTGTACCTACCCCCTTACAAATCTACCTACACCCACGGTAGCAAAATCTTCCTACAAATCCAAACCTCGATCCGCTACACCATTCAACCCATCCACACCGCTTAAGACAATTCCTCGACCACTCTTTCACTCTTCCAGATGGCAGTACGGTCTGCCCGTCAGTCTGGCCTATCTCGAGCAGCAGCTGATCGGCAGCCCTGAGTCGCCGGCCGGCGGCGGTCCCCACCGCGTGCTGCCCTTCGCCGTGCGTGGCGAGTCCGACGCCTTGCCCCAGGTCACGCTCTGCAGTCACGCCTCCGCCGACCAGGTCTACGGTGTCGTCGAGCTCGCCAGGCGCTGGGAGGGACCCATCGGACTCGGGGTCTTCGTCCCAGGCGAGGATGCCGGCCTGACCGTCAGGATGCTGGATAGGGCCTGTCGATGCGAACCCGCCATGTCCAAGGTGAGTGGCCACCGGGGAAGATGGATTGCGTTTGAGTGAAAGATTGTGGAAGAGTGGACTACACTGAGAGAAAGGATTCCTTGTGGCAAATGAATCGTGTACCTGCGGGAGTGAATTCTGACGTATTTGCCGCAAATGTTGAATTATTAACAGTTAAGAACTCGAACTTGAGAAAAGTCTGCACGAGTAAGATAAACATGCCGAGTACGAAAGGTTATTTGACGATTTTCTAGCATATAATGATGCTTTTCAAGCATTCAAACATAAAAAGATCCTATGCATAGACATAATCATGGCAGGCGAAAACTTATACTAACATGTAACGGTCATGTAAACATCACAGAAATATGAATAATTCAGTTAACCTTAAAGTCAGGTGGTCGGCCGTTGACACGCGACTCATGTACTCAGTTTTTAACTTTAAGACATGCGTTTAACTGTTAAGAAATATTCATTTGACCGTATTCAAATCCACAAAACTTAACAATTAAGAAATATTTTTTGACGCAAAGAATCCTTTCTCTCAGTGTATGACGGAATTAGACAAAAATAAACAAAAATTAAGAAACATTAAAAATTAGGAATAGAGAAATGGAAGTTAGGAAAAACTATACAAAAATTAGGAAAAGATAAATGGAAATTCGATAAAGGAACTATACAATAATTTGCAAAAACTATGAAAAATAAAAAAAGAAGTGAAAGAATCTATAAACTTTGAAAAACTGTAAGACACGAAGTAGGAATACATGAATTTACAATGAAACAGAATATCTACGATAAATACAGTGAACCTACGAATTCGTTTTAATAAAGAAATATGCTCCATTGCTTCATATATAATGAGAATTTGTTCGACTAAATGAGGTATATACATTTTATGAATAATTAAGCTTGTATTTATTATTTTGAAATATTTTAAAATGAGTATTTTAATAAATATCTATATAGTATTTCGATCAAGTATAAATGTATATAGGTAGTTAAATAGTTTCTTCCTCTTTTTCCGTTCTATTATTACTTTCATCCTTTGTCTCGCAGGTTACGTTCGCTGGATTCGTATAAAGCGGAGAGATTTATGCGCATATAACATTGTAGAGATTGAATATCAATTCGTAATTCATACGAATGAGGATTCGCATGAACCGAATGAATTTCCATAAGAACCTGTACAGTTCAGCGAATTTCGTTTTAACCATTTCAGTCACGAATTTATTCTAAAAAAATTACTTTGTTTAGTGTTTTGTTTAGTTAATTGTTTATTATTAATAATAATTTTATGAACAATTTATGATTATTAATTTTATAACAAGCTAAAAATAAAATAAGAAGTAAGGAAATTGTGAAAATGTACCCAAAATGTATAGGGTTGTGACCGAGTTTTATTCACTAGATTTTTTTCACTAGACTTCTTCAGGGTACAAAGTCTGATTTACTCTGAACAACTTAGATTTTCAATATGGCGACCATTAACCCACCGCAACGAAGGATTTAGGAGTAGATTCACCCTAGGGAACAAGTACTCTTCGACAAATCGTTAGCGGATCAGAGTTGCTTAGAGGATTTACCTACATCCATCTACCTCGAGCCTCGAATAAAACTACTTTATACTTTCAAAAGATTAATTATTACTGTATCTTTAATTTGAAACGTTAACATTTTGATTTGAAACATGACGTTTTAACACATTCCTTAACTATTAAGAATTCTGCGTCCAACTGTCAAAAAGTGAGGTTAAGTTAGAAATTTAGGAAGTCATTATTTATTAGCTAAAAGTAAATGTTTAATTCGCCCTTAGTTAAAGTCTGCTGATTTGACAATTAAGGGCTCGTACTACACTAATTAAACAAGCATAATTGAGTAAAAATTAGGTCAGCTATATAGATTATAGGTTAGATGAGGTTATCTATATACACTATAATTGCAATAATAACGGCAAAAACATATTTCTTCTAGACTTTATTCACTAATTAGAAATCGACGGTTTGTACAAAACTACGGACAATATTGAAAATAAACTAAAATTAAATATTCGAAGAGCTAATCATACTATAACGACAGACACTTATACTTGAAAGGATTAGCTATGAGCAATTTAGTCATTCATTATAGTCTCCATATAACTTCCATCAGAGAACTATGCGAAATTCATGCTTCGACGTGGTTCCATCTTAGGAACCCACGTGGGACCTATTTGAGTTTCATGTAGATCCCACGTGGGCCCCCAATAGGTCCTGTATGGTTTTCCAGTAGGAGTTTACATGCGACTCAGATGAATTCTGCATAATTCTCACATGGTATACCACAAACGAACCACTTAGATCGCATGAGGGATCTGATGCGATTCCAATGTGGGACTTTCGACAGGGACTCCAACAGCTATAACAATCAACCACATTTAAAATTTGAGACCAAAAACCTCTATTCTAAGTTCACCAAGGTCTCCCGGTCAGAATAATTACTCAATCAATTAATGAATCAATCATTACTTAATCGCTCCTCTTCTCACCACAGATCTCCGTCCACCTGATCTTCCCGCGCGACAGGCCGCCCCTCCTCGCTTCCCCCGCCCCTCCCGCGCCCCTCCACCACGACTGTGGCGCCATGGACCTGCAGCGCCCGGCCTCCCTGGCCAACGGCACGGAGCGCCGGCGGGCCGACATAGCCTATCCGATCAACGTGGCGCGCAACGTGGCGCGCGCCCTCGCGCCGACGCAGCGCGTCCTGGTGACGGACGTCGAGCTGCTGCCGAGCGAGCATCTGGCCTCGCGCTTCGTGGCGATGCTGAGGGGCAGGTCGCCCAAGCGGGCGGTCGCCTTCGTCCTGCCGGTCTTCGAGGTCGAGGCCGGCGAGAGGCCGCCCAGCAACAAGAGACAGCTGCTCGCCGCCCTCAGGAACGGCGTCGCCGTCTACTTTCACAGGTGGGTGTGCGTAGATGGCGCTTGGGTGCGATGGAAAATCGGTTCGCGGGGTGGGAGGAAGGGTTGCTTCTTTTGGGGAGGGTTTGAGGAGTGAGAGGGGTAAGTTTGGGTTGGATTAGTGGGTTAGGCGCTTGACTGTTAAAACGGTTAGAACAAGTTAAAACAACCCAGCACGTGATAATCGCGTGATATTATGAAACTAAAAATCACGCGTTTAAATGCGAGAAAATTCATTTCTGAAACTTTTTGAGATCTCATAAAAAATATCACATGAATGTCACGTATAAGTCACGTGACAATTTCAAGTGAATATGACATCATTTTTTACATAACATTTATGTGATATTTCATATGGTATCTCAAATGGATTCAGATTTTATTTCTCTTCCTTTTCAATACGTGATATTTTGTTTCATTATATCACGTGATAAATCACGTGGTCCTTTTTAGTAGGAAAGTCGCCCGTAGGCTCGTTGTAGAATCACTGTTGTTAGTCGTATAAACCGGCGACTCCTTTGTATCCCACTTGGTTCCAGAAATGACAGAAGATGATGAGTAAAGATGTTTTATGAATGTGGGTGTGCGAATAATATTAGAGCCTTCAAGAATATGTTCTCTTTAATTTGGCTTTCAGTGCCAAAGATCACTCGTCATCTAGTGAGAATTAAGACAGTTTTAGATATGACTGAAAATTTCACTTAAATCAAATCACGTCTTATTCTTGAAAAGCACTCGTGTGGCCTTGTAACCATCTTAAACGTTGTTTTGATTGACTGCTTCGTTTGACCGCAAATTTCAAATATACTATTCTCTTAAGTTCATAGTGTGAGCAGTCACTTTAGAAGTGGGCAAATTTGGACCAATTTTATTAGAGTGAATTAGAATGCAAATTGACTCCATTAAAGTCGAGTTTGCACTCCTATCAAATTGGTCCAAATTTGCCCACTTTTAGAGTGACTGCTTAGTCTAAGAACTTAAGGGGATGCCGGTTACCGACATTGCAGTTTTTCGTTTTATTCAATTAATAAATTACATTTTCAAATTTCACAAAGGTACGCACAATCTACATATTACTAAGAATGTTCGTACGTTCGTAAAATTTTATTAAACTACAAATTGACTGCTTAAAACGAAAAATCGATAATGTCGGTAACTGGGTATAAGGTATATGACTCCGAACTCCCTTAAGAGAGTATAAGAAAGTAGAATTGTAAGTTGACTTGATCAGTCTTTAGACATTTTTCTTGTTCTGCTTGCATTGATGTACACAACCATCTTATGTAATAATCGATTGTAAGTAATTACAATAATTGTGAATCATGCTGTAGCTGTTTATACTTTGGTCGTGTTTTTACGGTGGCTATCCTATATAAAAAAGTGATGGCTGTTTGTAACGCAATAAATCGAAAAAGTGCAAAATTAGAAAAAAAAAAGGGGGGGGGGAAATAAGAAGGCGAGAGAAGGTTATGTGATAAAATTAAAGTAGGCGGCACTTATGTATAGTACACGTGTCTAAATACATAATTATGAGTTTGTATGTGTAGTTATTATGTTTGATTTGTACGACTATCGAAAAAGTCGTGTAACGCAATAAATCGGAAAAGTACAAAATTAGAAGAAAGAGGGGAAATAAGGAGGGGGAAGGGGGCTAATGTGAAGACATTAAAGTAGGTGGCACTTACGTGTAGTACACATGTCTAAGTACATAATTATCTGTTTGTATATGTACTTATTATGCTTGATTTGTACGACTATCGAAATAGTCGTTCGAGTAACGTGGGTGTATTCCTTATTGTCTTCGTTGGAGGAGTTACAAAACTTTGCCTGACTTTGCACAACTTAAATTATATTTCTCGCAACCACATATATTTTAATTGCAGTTAAAAGTTTCGTAGAAATTATATTTTTATCTTTATCAAACATCAAAAGTCGCAATTAATAACATACGTAGATATTGAATATTTAAATGCGTTATGTCAGTGTAACATACCCTATATTCTAATTACAGCAATATATCGTGACTGAATAATAAAAAAGAGCATTTGATTCACAGATTTTCGTGTCCACACTGCCAAAGGTTTCCCGGATTGACCCGGTGGATATTGAGACCGGATCCGGGCAGGGTAAGGCCGTCAATTATCACTAGGAGAGAGTATCCTCACAACAGGTGGGAGCCTATTTTTATTGGAACAAAGCACGACCCTCTGTATACCGAGGAAATGTCTTGGGAGGGTCGGCAGGATAAAATGACCCAGGTAAGCCACTTTATACAATTTTGTTTATCTAAATGAGCAGCCTATTCATGACACGGTTGCTGATCATGATGTGTAATTTTGTTTTTCTTACGCAATCAAAAAGTAATTTTATGTTACGATACAATTTCTGTGTAGTATATATATATTTGTTTGTTCATTATTTCTTAGCTACTCAGAAAAAAATTCAATAAAATTCAATAAATAATATTTGCTATTTTTTTTATAGAAATATCAATTACTTACCAGATTTGTTAGATTTATTATAACAAAACTTTATCATTTAAATAATATTACTATTTAGCAGGAAACAAATTTTTTCGTAAATATTTTTTATTATATTGTATTTTTTTCATAACATCTTATCAATATATTATATATTATGCTGTACCTATCTTATTGTTAATTACTTGAGTTCATAAAACGAAGTATTAACTAACTACTCTATTCCAATCCTCTTAAACTTTACTAAATAATATTGGACTTCTGTACGAAGTTTTCGATATTGAAACTAACGGAATAGTGGGAAAAAATGGTTACATTGCGGACAAGAACAGATTACACGGATTCAATATTAAAAAAATTTAGCTTGGCCATTTCTATAATAATGTAATTAGCAATTTTTTATCAGAAAAAGCTTAATGTTCATGTTATAATTAAATCATAATTAATAACTATAGTTATAATGGATGCCAATAAAGTCAACCTTAATGGAAAAATTACGTAGTATCGCACAAAATATTGCGTAAATTTCGCTGATAAATCCGTTTTAAAACTTATTAGAACTTATGAACCATGTCGGAAAATGCCATAAAAGATCACGTGATATATCATGCGACAGTTTGATGTGATATGCCGCGTGACAATTTGTTGTGGTGTCCCATGCCAATATGATGTGATGTGTTACATGACAGTGAAGATTTAATGTCATATGTCACGTGATTTTTTTATATGAAATTTTCAACAATGTCTTATCATTTTTGCATCAAATTGTTACGCGTCGTATCACATGATATTTTATGGAATGTTTCAAAGTAGTTTACAAGTTCTCAAACCGAGTTTTCAGTAGAGTTGAGTTTATTCTACTAAACAATTACGATTTGCATAATTGTTCAAGTGGTCAAATACAGATTTCATTTCAACTTTTTGTAGAACGCTCTAAATTACACTAATATTCAATACATTTCATTGCAAGCAGTTCGCGTAATCGACGATTGTCCACGATTTTACTAACTCACTATAAGAACCTATACTACCAAATTTGAAATTTCAATCAACTCCCACCCCCTCCCATTCATCTATACAAACAATGCCGCACATCCCCGTCTCAGATCGATAAAAACAAAATCCATCTCCGAATCCCGCAGATGTTCGAGATGTGCCTAATGAATTACCGCCTAATAATCCTGGACGGCGCTTTTCTGGTCCACACGCCCGGGATCAAGCAGCCGCCCCAGCAGCAGGCCCAGCAGCGGGTCCCGGAGCGCCAGCGGGCCCACGAGCGGCAGAACGCCCGCGTCTACCAGCGCGTCACGCGCCGGCTGCTCAAGCAATATCCCGCCAATCGCCGTTGCAAGCCCTGAGAGACACTTGTTTCTCTTTTTAACGACGACACGCTCGATTTCAACGAGTGAATATCTCAATGTACGGAGGAGAGTCAGACTGCACTAGTACGAACGAAGAGTTCATTAATGTGGATCTTGAAGAATTCGTACATTTTTAAGTTTTTATGAAATCTTAGAGTTCTATATAGTGTTGCATTTATTGGTTATTTTAAATGTAATTGGTGATAAATTGTTTACGATAAGTTAATGAATTCTTTCGCTGAGCTCTATGAGATGAACTCGTTTAGAACTCGGAGTTTATACAAATTTTTTATATTCATTTAAACCAGGTATTCGTAAATTTTTTTTGAATACTTGGAAACCTCTTTACGAATCTAAAAGAATTATCTTAAGGGAGTACTATCGGTACTCCGTGAGTCAAATGCGTGTTTGGTCGTTTTTGACTTTTGTGGTATGTCAAATCGTGTACGAAAATGGTTGAGTGAGAGTGAAAAGTTTTATTCGATTGATTATTAGCTCTCTCGAATTGGTGTATCAACATTTGAATTTTTGCATTATATTTATGGGATATTAAATATATGTTTCTCAAAGTTTAGTCGAAATCAGAACAGCAGTATTAAAGAATTTTATGATTGCAACTGTCCAAAACCCTGAGTTCTCATAAGGCTACGTGTTAAAAACGTAATAAATTTAAATATACAATTCTAAATATCATTTTTCTGGGTTACTGTAGCTTTCTAAAAATTTATATAAGTAAGTTTAAGGTCATAACGTACTAGTATACAAAATTGCAGATTTTCCTAAATACTAATTTGGAACCGATAGTACTTCCTTAAATTATTATCTTTATATATTGCAAGCAAAATCTTAACTTTTTGTGTATTTTGAATTAATTAAATTTTATAAACACATTTATTAGAAAAGAAATAGTAATTTTATTTTAATTTTGAAATTTCAAGGTCAAATTAATTTTTTATAGTGTATGGAAAGCATCTCTCATATTGTTTTTTCAGATTTTGTTCATGGTTGACGTTTGTAATTTAAGACGTTACTTCTTTTTGGTTCTATAAAGAGGCTTTCAAGTATCCGAAAAGGACTCACGATGAATACTTGCCTAACAGATGTATATAATGTTCGTAAAAAGCTCTTAAAGTGTTAATATTAATTGTTAATATTAACAAAACCGTACTTTTATATATTTTAATTTAAGATACTTTTTTAGTTCTATAAAGAGTCTTTCAAGTATACAAAAAGAACTCACGATGAATACTTGCATAATAAATGTATAAAAAGTATGTAAAAGCTCTTAAATTGTTAATATTAATTGTTAATATTAACAAACCCGTTCACTTAGAGCTGCATGAAAGAATTTACCAAGAGAACATATATAGTTCACAAAAAATTAATTTAGAATGTTTAAATCAAGGGTTATTTATTATGAACTCTTTTGAATTCATATAAAATAAAAAATTTAAGAATTCTTCACGAATTCCTTTAATAAACTATTTTTCAAATCTTTTAGAATACTGTTGTTGTCTTGTAAAAAAGTAAGATCTAATGCTATCTCTCTCTTTGGGATGATTTCTTTGATCTCAGAAAAAATAACATTAATGTGCCTAAAAAGACAACCCGACTAAAAGTCAAATAAAGAACAATGACTTTATTTCGCACGAAGTCTATACATTGCATTGGTAATTTTTTTCGATAAATCAGAGAGATAGAGAGAGAAAGAGAGAGAGAGATAAAGAGAGAGAGAGAGAGAGAGAGAGAAAGTATAAAATTACTCAAAACTAGGGAATTTCTACTCACTGAGATGGAGCGTGTATTTACGGCACAGCGAGAGACGCAACGCAGACAATACTTGAACGTGCGATGAATTATTTAATAGAAGGAACAATAATAATTATAATCTAGTTACATGTTACGGCGTGAAGTTTGTATAGATGATGGATTTGGATTGGTATTTTGTAGGATTTTTGATGAGATAACGTGAAATTTGTTGATTTGATGATTTGTGATAATTGCAATTATATATAAAATCATATATGTTTATATGTAAATTATATATAATTATATATGCCGATATATAACTATACATCAACTCCAAGTCATTAAAATATAGTTATATGCGGGTGTATAGAAGTATATATATATTTAAAACTCAAATATAACCATTTAAAATAATATATGATTATATATAGTTCGCATGTAATTATATATAACTACCCTGGTAGAAAATCATCTAGTTTTATCGAGGTCCTCGATTATTCCCATGGAAAACTAGACAGATCTATATAGTTCTAGATTAATTTTCCACCGGGGTATATATAAATTAAATATAATTATATATAAGCATATATGATTTTAAATATAATTATTTATAGTTGATCATTTTTACTTGAGAACGAATTTATTATATAAATTTACATTCATTTCCTAAATGAATGCTTGTTTTTAATAACAATACATTCATTTGAGATACAAGCTACCACAAAGTCAAATGCTTACATTGAAATTAAATAATGAACTAGCAATGAAATGAATAATTTGAATCTTAGAATTTGTTAGTCTACGTCACAAATTAATATACATAGGAATGTATTTGATAACTAAATTACCCATTTTATACTTATTATTTTTAAAGTTTTTTTGTATTCCTTAGGGGTAACATTGAGCATTATACTCGACCATGTTCCAAACATTGTATATGTTTTGTGCATTTGTTAATGTTGTCAATATATTTCAACAATACTCGTTTTAAAGTAAATAGACATATTTTCCATTAGTTCAATAAGTAATTGAGAGCTTTAACGTTTTGGATTTTGTTCTTAGACATTAATGTTTACAGCAGCTTTAGTTAATAAAAAGATTTCCTACGATTAATGGAAGTATATGAATAATGTAAGAAAAACAGCATGAAGATAATAATAACGATAGTTCCTTTAAAGAAGAAAAGCAAGTTTTTCTCAGAATATCTGTAGTTACATTCGAGATCTCCCTTTTTAAATGAAATTTCATCGAAATAAATGTTCAGACGTCAACGTGGATAATTGGAGATTTCTAACTCTATAATCGGAGAAATTTTAATAAATGCTTAATAGCACACATAACATTTTATTTATACAGATAGTTCATAAGGTTGGCAAATTAGAGAAGATTTTTTGGAAAACAGATATTTTATTTAATCTGACAAACATTTATTCGACAGTAAGCGAAGTGTTTATTATATAGAGCTACTACAATTATTGAAAATTGAAGACTAAAGTGATTAGTTTTAAAAAAAAATTTATAGAATAATTTTTAAAATTATAATAATAATAATAATAATAATAATAATAATAATAATAATAATAATAATAATAATAATAATATCCTATAGAACGCAGCGCTTGAATAGAAACATATTAAAAAACCTAAAACGAAGTTCGTCATATTAAAGTAATGAATTCGCATAGACTGAAGCACTAATTATTCATATCAATGAATGTAATTAAGTAAGTACAAAATTGAATTGTGTACGTTTTTAGACATAATCAGATATAATGTAACAGCGTCGATAAAAATTGATGATTTTTTGAAATGTCAAGAAAGAGAAAATATCAAAGATACAAACGAAAACAATGTACAAGAAGCAACGATATAAAATAATATCATGAACAATTGAACGAAAAGATGCAGAAACATTTGTTGTATCTTTTTAATGTAAAATGTCAATTTTAATGTAGAGTAATATATTCGATACATGCTTGCAAAACTTTCGTCACGATTTCATCGCCTGTTTTTATGCGCCAGATGCAGATTTATGTAGTTTGTAAGAATATTGTACTTAAATAAAGTGACATATTTTTTCCCTTTTAAAAGCCACAAGATCCTTTATTTTCAAACATTTACAATAATATTTGTATATCGTACTTGTTATAATGAAACGTTCTCAAATATTTTTGTTATAGTTGTTGTAGTTTATGTTGAAAGTACATAATTGCTTTTTTTTTTATAAATTTGCAGTTTAATTTGTAACAGGCTTTTAACTAACATATTAACCATGATACAATAATACATTTTATTATTAAGCATACATTAAAGTGAGGGGGACTCACAGTCGAGAAGTATACAAGAATTTACAGTAACGATAAGTTCAGTAATAGCAGCAATAAAATTTGTATCATCATCGTTACTAACATTACTGGTTAGTAGAAAGTACCAGATTTCCAGATTTACCCTCCCTCAGCCCACTCTACATGGCATTCTTCTTTATTGCATGCTAGTTCCATCCACTCATTCTAATTATGTCCAATTTATAGTAAATTGAGTGTTCCGTTATATCGTTAATTTGGTTGTATGTCTTATTGTATAAACATTATTTTATATAAGTACCTGCGCACATCTCATTCTCAAACCAATTTTTTACAATATATAGGGTTCTATGTTGGATTCCTGAATACACAATACAATGTGACTATTTGATTATGTTTATATTAATTTTAAATTCACCTAGGAACCTTAAGGTGTCTTCAGCGACGGGTATCGTATCAAGCAAGGGCCCCATGGGGGGTTTCATTTATGCTTTTAATTTTCATTGAATTGTCTTATTTAAATTTCATTCTAGCATATTGTAACCTACTTCTGAACGGTAAGAACAAAAAATTATTAAATTAAGGGAGTCTATCGGTTTTGAATTAGTGTTCAGGAAAATCTGAAATTTTGTATACTAGTACGTTTTGACCTCAAACTTACTCATATAAATTTTTACAAAGCTACACCAACCCAGAAAAAAGGTATTACAAATTTTATATTTACGTTTTTTACATTTTTAACACGTAGCCTTATGAGAACGCAGAGTATCCGACAGTTGCAATCATAAAATTTATTTAAACTGCTGTTTTGATTTCGCCGAAACTTTTAGAAATATATATTTAATATCCCATAAATATAATGCAAAAATCCAAATGTTGATTCACCAATTTGGAGAGCTAATATAAGCAAACGAATACAAATTTTCACGCTCATTCTAGCATTTACGCACATGATTTGACCTACCACGGAAGTAAAAAACGAGCAAACACGCATTTAACTCACGGTTTATCCTCAATATCATTTTTATTTAGATGTTAACACATAAATTTGATCACGTCATTAGATTTCCCGTTAGAAAATCTTTAATTACATATTAAATTTATTATTAATAGGCGAGAAACGACTCATTTGCCATAAGGTTATGTGCTAGAAATTACTTTTTTAAGTTTATTTTTCTTAGATAATTTGGTCCTTGACCCCACATTTTCTTTAAATATATTAAAAGTTGCATTATTAAAGAACATTTATGAAACGTTTCAATGACGTCTATATTTTTATAAAAAGTCGCTGAAGCCATCTTAAAGAACTTACTAACTAGAAAATAGCTGAGATCTGAGACTTCTATTAAATCAAAAGAAATTATTTCGATTCAACCGTGGTAGAAATCTTATCGTGACGCCCACATTCGCTATAACGGCCTTTATAGGCAAACTAGATAGTATTAGACTGTACAAAACTCGATAAATCCACACAGATCTACATAATTTTCTCAATAATAATATGTACGTATAAAATCTGTGAGGTTATATATTATTTATTGAACAGAATTTTTATTGTAAAAATTAATGTTAAAAAAAGTTTAACATGCAAGTTTTCAATTATAATAATAAGATCTATTATAGTTCTATTCATACTATTTACTTATAAAAGTAGTCAAAAAGCATATCTAACCTAAGAAATGAAAATTTAGAAATAATGTTCCTTGCATATGAAAAACAGTGATCACAAAATAATGTTATTGATTGATGTAGTTGTTTCTTGAAAAGTAATATATAAGTAATAATAATATCATATGTACAAATATATACTTTATGACATGCTTCATTTAAAAACTAGAATTTTAATTTCAGAACTACAAATAATTTTCTATCCATATGTGAGTTCTTATAATACATAAACTGCTCATCCGTGACAACATTTTCAAAAACAAACACATTAGTCGAACACATGTAGACGATAATTTTCTTTATAAGTAACAAATTACTATGTTTTAACTGGCCATAGATGTCAAATGAAAGTGTTTGATTATAAATTAATCACCATAGGAAATACAAAAATAGAACATATATATATATACTAACTCAAATACATTATTTCTTTTTAAAAATAGAAAATTAATCAGTTGATAATAAATGTGTGTGAAAATAATTTTCCTTACATAAACCATGCAAGTTTTGAAACCAAGCCTGTATTTAGGATGGAACATAATCAAATGTAAGGAAACTAATTTTACATAAACAAAATAAATATATGCACTAATACTTCATATAGTTATTTGGATATTCATATTATTTTCTTATTTTGATTGTTTAATATATATGTATAACATAATATTGTTATTGAGTTCTTAAATACAAAAACTCGATGCATCTAAAATTTGATAACCTTACTAGAGGTTGTTTACATTTACTTACATTGGTAATAGGTGAACAATAACACGTAAATACCTTTAAATCAAAATAATACATAATAAGCATAATAGATTATGCTTCTGTTTCTTAAAACATAACCTTTAAGTGGTTGTTATCGTCATAATTTTGCTTATCTAGTGTTATCGGGGCAAATAATATGGGGAACTAGAAGGGTCGACCGTTACACGCCTTTATAGTAACTATCTAGTTTGACTACATAGATCTATACAGCGCGAGATTATTCTACATAGATCTATAAAGTGGAGGGGATAAATTTTTACCAGGGAAGTAAAGTCCTATTTCTCAAATATTCAACGAATATTCCATTCGAATAGATTCTACTTTTCAAATTCTGTTTCTCTTATTTTTAAGATAAATTATGTAAGTGTGCATATTCTTGCGTTTTAAGTCAACTCGTTAAAAGTTATTTACCTTTGGGTTAACGTTGATCTAACATTTTTATTTGAACGTTACAAATATTTATATATTTATGGTCCAACGGAAGATGACAAACGATTTCTATACCTTTTATAATACTTTAAAGTAACCATATTTTTTATGAAAAAATATTGAAAGAGTTAGACAACAAATAACAAATTCTTTAATGATTAGTTGTTATTATTGTTTTCCAAATTTAAACTCAGGCTTACTCTTTTAATTAGAAACATGTAAATCTAACCAGAATCTATTTATTCTTTTAGTCCTTCTGGTATTTTATAAGAAACGTAAAAAAACAATACAGTTAGTATTATCTACATTGATAAATTAGAAAAGCAAGTGCATAGTACGATTATCGTATACTAGAATCAACGAAGCTTCAACTTAATTTTATAGAACGTTCGATAAAGCGACACATGTAGGCTCACTGTAGAATGAATAGAGAGACCTATATTTATGACAAAAGAGCAACCTTTCATGAAAAATGATATCTCTTCTAAAATAAGATTAAAAGGAGAACACAAGAACAAAACAAATACAGGCAAGGTAGTTTACTAGTTAGGGCCAATACAATTAAATTGACTGGATTAGTACGTTATAAATAAATATAAATTATTCAGAAAACTTTAAGAAATATTTATTTTAGCCCGTTCGTGAGTTTCTTAAACAAAATATTAATGATTCATTTACAGAAGTATTAAAGTGAAGATGTCGTCGTTTTTGTTATAAATTATCACTACCTGGTAAGAAATGTGGATCTTCAACATTATTTTAACTGTATACATTTATGAAAAAGTCTTGCATAATGTTGCATCAGAATTTTGGTTAAGTTCTCTCTCGCAAGAAATTTTTCAAGTTGAAAAACCTTACCAAGTGACAATTTTTACTCTTGGTAAAATAAAAGATGTGGATAAGCAGAACGTTATTAAAGAATTAAGTGCAAAAATTCCAAGCATTGTGATAGATTTGAAAAAGCTTCAATCTAGGAGAAGTAGACAATTAATGTTACCGTTTCTTCAACGGGCAGGAAGAGTGGCATTGTATGTTGTATTGACGAATGAGTATGATATTCTGAAACGATTCACGGACTTTCTTGTGCAAGTTTCACCAAAGCCTATGAGGCCAAAATGTTTGGCTATTCTTTTTAAAGATGCATCATCTCTTAAAATTGACGCTAAAGAAACAATCGAATACGCTTGGTTAAATAAGTTTTTGGACTTTTCAATAATAGAAGTTACTAGAACCAAAGCTTTTCTTTATCACTATAATCCGTTTTTCAAAACTTTTAATACAGTGCTATTTCCGATGCCGGAATCCAAAATGTTTCCTAATAAACTGCTGAACATTAATTGTTATCCTTTGAAAATAGTTGCTTTTCACGATCCACCCTACATAGATTTTAAAAATCTTGGTCACGGAAAAATTAATTTCTTTGGAGTTTACTTCCCTCTGCTGAAGATAGCATCGGAGACTCTTAATTTTACGTTTGAAATTAATGAACTTAAGACAAATATTACATTTCCAGAGGTATTGAACATGAGTTTAGCAATGCTAAAATCTGGCGAGATTAACTTATTCACACTACCGATGACTATGAGAGTCATTAGGGATCACTTTACAATAGAGATAAGGGGAGGCTGTGAAATGTCCGTGGCGATAGTACCGGTTTTGCCTATACATGAATCAACCATTTCCTTCAAAATGTTTGTCTATATTTTAGTAATTCCTATTATTGCAATTAGCATAATTCACGCGGCAAAGCTGTTCAAAATTACACAGTATACTTGGGAAAGCTTCGAAATTATCAACATTCTTTTTGGTGTAGCAGTTTTTAATCAGCCACGAAAGTCATCAGACAGATTTATTATCTTAGGTATTCTTGAGCTTAGTAATGCTAAATTATATATTATTATGTAATATGAACTTTTTTGTAGCACTAATTCTACTGTCCATTGCTTATACAAATGAATTGTATGCAGCCACTTTGCACAGCAAGATTGTACGCGAAGAAATGCCTCTAGACACTTTCAAAGACATGTACAATTCGCAATTCGAATTGCAATCGCATCCTGTAAACTACGCGAATGCATTTGATGACAACAATAACCAAGACGTTATAAATTTAAAATCCAGAGCGCGCATAGTAAGCGGTATAGAAGAGTGTATGAATAATCTGTTGAAATCGCCGAAAGTCATTTGCATGACGACTTTTTGGAAAGGCTTGCCATTCTTAACGAAGTATCAAAATATGAATGGAAGACAAATAATGAAAATCGCCGAGTCGAAGTTTTCTTGTGATAGAGTGGCGTTGCTCGTTGAAGATGGATTTCCGTATGCTACCAGATTCAGTGAAATTTTTCAGAGGGTGCATGAAGCTGGAATCTGGCGTCCAATGAACAATTTTAAGGGAATACAGAATTATAGTACACCCGAGAGTCAAAGAGAACGAACGATCCATTTTGCGAAGCTGCTTCTTTTCATTTTGGGTAACTGCTATGTAATTTCTGTACTTGCTTTTGTAACTGAACTGACTATGAACTATTTATCTTATTCAATACTTTTAAATAAAATTAAAATAAAATTATTGTATGCATTTGGCAAAAATCGATAAATCTAAATAAATGACTATTTAAATAATGCAAATCTACATTATATTAAGATTTGAAATGTGTCCGTCCGTCCGCATTTTTGTATTAAGTATTTTTTTTGTGTTTGCTAGGTGAATACGATTGTGATATGTGGATTAATGTGAGTATAAATGGGTGTGCGTCGATGGGTGAGTAGATATATGTGTGGGTGGATAGGTGTGCGTAGGTACATAAAAGTTTGTAATATATGTGTAAGCACACTTATAGGTGAATACGTTTATGCGTGTGCGGAACGGTGTGAGCAGATGGATGAATGTGTGGGCGAATGAGCTATTCGGTAAATGGATGGGTAAGAAGGTGGATGGATTGGTGGATGTATGGGTGGAGGGATCGGCATTAGGGTAGATATATGTATAAATAGTTTCATGTATATTTGGTTATTAGCTGAGTTGATGGCTATATGGATGGTTAGATGGGTATATGTGTAGGAGCGCGGGCTAATTTGTAAGTACATATGTAGATGCGTGTAGGTGGATGGACAGGTATGAGGAAAGGTCCGTGGGTGGATGAAAGGAAGTATATGACACGAAGACTAACAGCTTTAAAATTTTTGCGTATAACACTAACACGAGGCATGATTTTGCGGCGAAAAGTAACATCTTCTATACTTTTGCTGCGCAGACTAATGCTTTACATTCATAATGCTTTTGCGATAAAAAACTAACACGTGGAATGATTTTGGGTTAGAAAAGTAACACCTTCTTTGTCCTATAATAATCAGAATTACTATTTTTTTTGCAACTTTATAAAAAATACTAGTTTTTATCACAAATTCATTCAACGCTTTTTGTTAGAACAAACTGAATAGTGTTATTCTTCGTTGGAAAGATGTTACAGGTGTTTTATTTAGTTAGAAAAATCCAAGTCGTGCTAATTTTCATCCGAAAATTTAATCGTGTTGGTCTTCGCCGCAATTCGGACCGGTGATAGGTTGTGGGTACACTATATATAAACGTCGCTTTTAATAGATTAACGGATAATATGTCTTTTTATTAAAGATACTTCAAATGAAAAATCTAGTATAGATTAATATTATTAATCGTTTTCTTCATTTTATAAGAAACGAGCAAAATTACGGCGCGCGTGGTGCTATTTCTACTCTTTAAAAAAAGTACTGCTTGATATCTCCAGTTTTTTATGTATTACTTTTATGCTTATTTTATATTATATACTACTTTTCAGAACGGTTTAAAAAAGTCTTAGTTTACAATAAATAAAAATGTCTCCTTTATGAGAGCTGAATATAGGGCTCACATGTTAAAACATTGAAACTTTCAAGTTAATTTTTTAAATTTTGATGCCGCAAGGGGGGGGGGGGTCGAATATTTAACCACCTAAATTGATATACAATAATTCCGATCAAATCCAAGTAAAACTAGACTTAACTAATTTTGATATGTATTTATTCTGAACGATCTACTTTAAAGTCTGAATAAGAGGTATATGATAATATAATAAATGGACTTGATTATCTTTGAAATTATACTCCACATTTATTTTAGTCCTTGTAATTTTGTATACGAAACATGAAAAGGTAAAAAAATTGGTATAACTACTTTGATAAATCAGAAATATAAGTATTGTAGTATATCCTATAGCATCAACGAATATTCAGTTTAATTTTATAGAACGTTCGTCAAAGTGACATGCGTATGCTCACACCAGAATAAGTAAAGAGACATATTTCTACTGAAATATCAGCATGCTTTCAAGTCAGATGAACTCTTCGTGTAAAATGTTACCTCATCTAAAATAAATTCAAAGATAGTATATAAAACGACACCAAAAAGGCTAGGTATTTTACAAATCAGTGTCAATACGATCAGACTAACTTGTATATTCTGTTATAAATATATAAAAATCTTTTTAAATTTTAATTAAACCGCGATAAGTGATACGCGTCAAACCCTTGATATCACATGAATTTTACACAGCCCTTTTGCACAGTAAAATTGCACGTGACGAAATGCCTCTAGACACCTTTAAGGATGCGTACAATTCACAGTTCGAATTGCAATCACATGCCTCAATTACGAGATTGCCTTTGCTGAAAACGATAATCAGGAGACTCAAAATTTTGTATTAATAATCTTCTTCAAGTGTCAAAAGTTATTTGTGTGACGTAATTTTGGAAAGGATTGCCATTCTTAACGAATCTTCAAAATATAAATAAAACCCCTGTTATGACGATTGCCAAGTCGACGTTTTCTTGTAATTGAGTGGCCTTTCATGAGGAAAATAGTTTTCCGTTCGTTGCGAAATTTAGTACAATTTTTCAGAGGGTATCTGAGGCTGGAATATGGCGGTCAATGACCAATTTTACAAATGTCAAGGGGACAAAGGAATATTGCGTGGATGAGAAACATATAGTCCGACCGAACATATGTCGAAGCAGTTACTTTAAATTTTTATTTTCTGCCGTTTGATTTCTGTACTTGTTTTTGTGGCTGGATTGGCTGTCATTTATTTTTTAATTTTAATTTTTGCCGAAAACAACGAAAAATTTAATGTATTGTTAATTTATCCTAGTTTAAACGATCCTTACTTAAACTGATGAAGAATCCATTTATTTTTTTTATTTTAAAGAATGTTCTAGGTATAACCAGAAATTTATTGTATGAAATGTTCATCCGATTGAAATAAAGTAAACAGTTTTATATAATTAAATAATTGAAGAAATGATTGATCTCCACGAGTTATGAAAGCTATATGATGAAGTACCAGGTAATAATATGACAATGTATCTTATAAAATGTATGACTATATATATGTAATTCTATCTATTTTTGTAATTGCGCACAAATAAAGTTCTATCTATCTTATCTATCTAGTTAAATATTCTTTATTCAAACTCGTGGAGATCAATATTTTTTTCGATTATTCATTAACATTCTAACAACGAGTAATCGACTTTATCCACCAAAAAAAGTTTTATACAATGTTTTTTTTCTAAAATAAAATAAACTTTTTGTTAAAATAAAAAATAAATATATATATATTTGTTTTATTTGCTGCATGAGTAGTATGTCAAATAATACGAAAAGTGGAACATGTAGATAGGAAAACTTGATTGTTTATACCTTCATAATTTATTAGATAAAAATGCGCCTATCATGGTAGAAATTAATATATAAAATATAGGCTAGAATCTAATAGTCACGGTAAATGACTAGTTTTTGCTACCTCATAATTTTGTATTGCAACGAAATGCTTTTTCTTAATTGTACTGAACATTTAATGGAATTAACAAAGTTAATTAAAAAGAAGATATTTTGGTTATTAAATCTATTTATAAGTGATACTATTCGTATTGATATTAGACGGTGTTTATTTCATCATATGATTGTATCTATGTTCATCGTCGTATATAGTATCGATTAGCATGTTTGCTTCTTATTTCCTAGCCGGAAATATGTTCTTATATCATTCTTTAAACTCAAAATGATAAATAAATAATAGGTTGAGATAAAGAAATTTATTTTTTTTACTCAATCAAATGCTCAAATAGTACAAACAAATGTATAAATAAAACTTGTAAATGGAAAAGTAGACTACTTTACTAATCTAACTAGGGTAATTTGTGAGATCGATTTATTTTGAGTGCTGCATGCGATTTTTTACAATACTATCCCCCAAAGAAACTTATTTCCAAGTTATCACGGCATCACTATGTTACAAATACAAAGATAAAGAGGGCGGATTAATGCTAAGATAGGAGGACATAAATTATATGCCTATGTCAACCACAAGAATGATATGTGCAGATATGATTTTTTTATGTACGAGTATATACCAGCATAGGAATCGTCTAGTAGAATACTTATGATTTGTGATACAACAGTAACAGTAGTGCATCCTTAAACTACTGTAAATCAAATCTAGTATGTGAATACTACCGGTTTCAAGTATTAGTACTCAGAATAAGTGCATATTTAGCAAAATATTTTTCATAAAAAAGTTATTCAAAGTTTGAAGGTCTATTCAATTTGCTACATGGATCAAGTTAAAAATTATTGAAGTTATCGTTAGCTGTTATTCGTAAATGACTCGAATAATTACCACGAACAATTGATTTATCTAGATCAACGTTTAGGGAGTCTTGTGTCTTTTCTTCAAAGCCAAAAATTAAAAACTTTCTGTATATATATATATTTATATATATATATATTTGTTCAGGGATCCGCAATAAAAGAAAACTAATGAAAATATCACAACATATTGGTGTAATAAATTAAGAATTTGCGATGATGTGTCGGGAGATTACATAAAGTTAATTAAAGTAGAAAAAATGTTAAGTGTTTGTATTAGATACAATTCACTCAGAAAATTTGTAATAAAAGACCGAACTGTAACTTAAGATTTTTTCGAACACCTCATTGCTAATCCGCAGTCAGCAATATGCATCAAAATTTTTATATCATATAGTTGTTGTCATATCTCTATATTAGTTTACTAGTCAGTATCGTCACAATCAAACTAACTGGTATGTTATGTTATAAATACATACAAATTACCTGTACGAATTAAAAAAAATATTTATTCTCAACAACGTTTTTCAAACAAGAAATTAAATATGCCCAAAGACAAATATCAAAGTAAGACCGTCAATCGTTATTACAATCGATTATCTATTTTACGTTGAAAAATGTGGAGGTTTGACATTATTTTAACTCTATTCATTTGTGACACAGTCTTGAGCAATGTACAATCAGAAGCTTGGTTAAGTTTTCTTTCAAAACAAATTTTTCAAGTCCAAAAACCTTACCAATTGACTTTTTTTACGCAAGGGGAAATAGAAAAAGTGGACAATCAAAATGTTATCAGAGTGTTGAGTGAAAAGATTCCAAGCACTGTAATTGATTTGGAGAAACTACATTTCAATAAGACTAGACAGCCGTTATCGTCGCCTATTTTTCAGAATCCAAGGGATGTATCTATGTATATTGTATTAACCAGCGAACACGATTTCTTGAAAAAGTTCATAGACTTCTTAGTGCAACTATCACCAAAGCCTATGAGACCGAAATGTCTAATTATTCTTTACAAAATTATCTCAGTTTCAAGAAATCTTATAAAAGACATTATTCAGTATGCATCAATTAATAAGTTTTTAGATTTTTCAATCATAGAAGTGACTGAAACCAGACACTATCTTTATTACCTGAATCCATTTTTTGATATTTTCAACAAAGTACAATTGCTTTCTAAAACAAAAATTTTCCCTAAAAAATTGGAGGATGTTAATCATTATCCTCTGAAAATACTTGTTTATCATGATCCTCCTTTCTTAGACTTTAAAAAGGATGAACACGAAAGAATTCATGTTGATGGCGTTCACTTTCCTCTCCTAAAGATAGCATCTGAAACTCTTAATTTTACATTTAAACTCAACCTCCTGGATAAAAATGTACCATTTTCAGTGATCATGAATACGAGTTTAGCATTTTTGGAATCTGGCAAGACTAATTTCTTAGCAGTCCCCCTAAGCATGAGATTAGCTAGAAATTACTTTTTCGTAGAACTTCACGGAAATTTTAATAAATTTGTAGCCGTAGTACCAATTGTGCCGATACTCAAGTTTAGAACTTTCTACAAAATATTTGTGTATTCCATTGTGATTCCTGTGATTGTCGTTAGTATAATTCATTCTGCACAGTTATTACGAATCACGATGAAAACTTGGAATAAATTCGAAATTCTAAAAATTCTTTTCGGAATACCAACAATTAACCATCCTCGAAAATCATCTGACCGGTTTATAATCTTAGGTATTATTCTGTTCAGTAATATAAAATATTATAATCTGATATAATATAATACGTATAAACTTTTTTGTAGGATTATTTCTGCTATCCTTTAAATATACCAATGAATTATACGCAGCCTTTGTGAGGAACAAAGTATTACACGATGAGATGCCTCTCGACACCTTCAAAGACATGTACGATTCGCGATTCGAATTACAAACGCATCATGTCAATTACATAGTCGCTTTTGCTAACAACAAGGGCCTAGAAATACAAAATTTGATAACTAGAACCCGCGTTATACATAATCTTGCAAATTGTGTAGATGATTTGATAAAAAAGAAAATAGTACATTATGCATCAAGGGAGTAAAGTGGGCAATGTACGCACTGTGTGACGTTGCCGACCGAGCGAAGCGAGGTCGGCATTTCACACAGTGCATGCTTGCCTACTGTACTCCAGAGGTGCGTATACTACTTTTCACCACACCCCCGTAAAGAAATGACTGTACGCATCTCAGCAGGCCGTACAGTACCCCATGCTCTGCCTAGAAGTAAAGTGACTTGTGTACGCGCGACGCGCTGTTTTACCGCTCGAGACGCAGTCGAGAGCGGAAAAAGGCGCATCGCGCATGCGCAAGTCACTTTATTCCCTAGGCAGTCCATGCGGTACTGTACGGCCTGCTGAGAGGGCGCACAGTCAGCACTTTACGCGCAGTGTGGTGAAAATGTCATTTGCATAGCGACCAATTGGGAGGCGGAGCGAATTGTAAATACATATGGAAACGAGGATGGAACACCAATTATGAAAATCGGTAAGGCGATTTTTTCTCGCGAAAGGACTGCATATATTTTGGAGGATGGCTTTCCGTTTGCTGAAAAATTCAGTGAAATTTTTCAGAGGATGTACGAGGCTGGAATCTGGCGTCCATTGAACAATTTAACGGGCTTCAAGAAGAAACCCAAATATAGCGAAGGCGAAAAACAAAGTACGGCGTCTGAAGATTTTGCGAAGCCGTTAGCTTTGATTTTGTGTTTCTATCATTTCATTGCTATAATTACTTTTGTCACTGAATTGGCTGTGAATTATTTTTCAGTTTCAATCTTCCCGGATAAAAGTAGAATCAAATTCTTGTATACAATAGGTAATAAACTATACCATAGACTAAAATAAATAATGACTATATAGTATGAAAAAAGTGTTATCTATTTTAATTATATAATGTATTTTAATTTTACGACATTGTATTATTGTAATGGATTTAATTATTGTAATATTAATGTGCACCCAATGGTTAAAATAACTTTTAATTCGGCGAGGATATTTTAGCACGTATTACCTGGGACTATACTAAATTTATATATACCTATTAATATTTAACCTTTCGAAATCCCAGTTAAAACGAAGCAAAATGCCCCGCCTTATTCAAAGTTACTTTTTTCAACATAGGCATGAAATGGGCCTATGTATATGTCAGAAAGTAGTGTTTGAAAAATTGCGCAATTTCGAGCGTGTTTGGCAAAAGTGTGAAAAAATTATTGTGAAGTGCAGTAATGCACTTTCCGCCCGAGGGTTTTACTAACTGCCCGCTTTATATGCTCGAAAAGGCATACTTTCGGTGCAGGTAGGCTAAAATGGTGTATTGTGTATCAAGGGCGGAAAGTAGACGATTACCGCGAGGGCTGCTGAGGCAAGTGCTGCAACCAGCACGAGCGTTTAATTGCCTTCCGCCCGTGGTATACACGATACTTTTTGTCCTACCTGGACTGAAAGGATAATTTTCCGCCCGCTGTATATGCACGAAAAAGCATACTTTCGGTGTAGATAGGACAAAATAGTATATTGTGTACCAAAGTCGTAAAGTGGGCTTTTTTAGACCGAGTGTAGAGTTTTCAGTATGAGCCGAAGGCGAGTGTATTTTGCGAGCCGAAGACGAGTACTGCAAACACACGAGGTCAAAAAGCCCATAAGCCCTTGGTGCACACCAAATTTTTTGTGACACACGTTGGATTTACTTATTTACACATAAGTAAATAAATCAACAGCGGGCAAAAAAGCTACTTTTTTGTCCGCTATTTTTTTTCCCGCTGGTCAGAAAACAAGTACTTTAGGCTCGCTGCTTGGGTCCAAGAAACCGCGAAAATTGTGCATGTGTTACAAAGATAGTACATTATGTAACAAGGGAATAAAGTCGAAGATTATTCCCGAGGGTAGGTTTACTGCCGTAACGAAGCGAGTTCTATATGCGTTACATATAGAATTTTATTGTCGAGTTAACTTTGGCCACTTTATTGACTTAAAAAATTTGCGCGACAAGTAAATTTGCAAAAAATTACCATGATGAAAGGTAAAATTTACATTATGGAAGGATAAAAACTTCCCTGATTCACCGTAAATTTGATCGTATAGAATAGTAAAAATTATAATGAATAATGTTAATTTTTACCGTTTATCAGGGTAATTTTTATCGGGAAATTCTGTCTATAGGTTTTTGATTTAAATTTGGTAGCATCATATATGTACATACCTACCTTAAGTACAGATAAGCTATACTGATAAAAAGCAACTCTTAGTTATAAAAATATGTCTTAACTATTAAGAAGTTTATTCATAATTTGTCGACTTAACAGTTACGAATTTGTGCGTCATAACTACATTTTCTTGTTAACTATAAACGCTACGAGTAGAATAAATTCCAAATACACGAATCCTTCATTTTGAGTAATCTTTTTTCTCAGGCTGTCCCAACTAAACAGCTTGTCGCACTGCGGTCGATGAGTGGTATTGCAGTTTGCTTTCACATGTGGGTAAGATGTATTAATCATGCAATTTATTCTGTGATTTATCATGCCATTTATTATACAGTTTTCTGTATATAATTTGCGACTTCTTTAAAACATTGTATATCAAGTAATCGTCACAAGTAATGCGATGCTTGTTGTGCGCATTCTGAAAGGAAAATAAAATCGATCGTTTTATATACGATTAATCAAGTAGGTAACGCAACTTGCAAGAAAATTGATTCTTTATGTCTTCATTGTAATCTAAAACAAAACGCGCGTCACTAATTTCTACAGTAATTGAGTTATTATTCGATAAAAAGCTTGTAAGAACCTATTTTCAAGTTATTATGCTAATCGTAAATGCAAGGATATGAAAATAGAAATTGCATAGGTACATGCAACCGCGAGGATGTTGCATAAATATTAGTTTTATGAAATATCAATATATCAATATTCAGTCTAGTAGAATATTTGCAACATAAATTATTAAAAATAATAAATATATAGAAAATAGATAAATAGAAATCAATCTAGCTTTATTCAAAAATAAAAATAGTAGCAGTGTAAAGCTAGTTGAAGCATGACAAATTGACAGTTGTTTACAAACATTGAATCAGTTATTTACGATTCTAGAGTAAAATAGATGAAGTATTAAATTCTACGATAGTTAGCGGTGGTACTCCAATCTATAAAATATGTACATAGAGAATTGAAAATAAAAGAAAAACTTTGTTTATTTAGGTTCATAAATTTTTTAAATAATGTGTACACATATATTCGAAAGGTGAACATTGATAGTAATGGTGTAATTATAATTGCATAGAATTTTAGTTTAATTTAAAAAAGAATGAAGATTATTTACGTTATTTTAACGTTATTTATTCACGAAAAAGTCTCGAGTACTTCTGCATCAGATACATGGTTAAACTCACTTTCGAGAGAAACTTTTCAAGATGAAAAACTTTACCAATTAACCATTATTACACATGGAAAAATAAAAAATGTGGATCAACAAAATTTTATTAAAACATTCAGTAAAAATTTTCCAAGCGTTATAATAGATTTGGAGAAACTACAATTTAAGAAGAATAGTCAGCCGTTATCGTCACCAATTTTTCAGAATCCAAGGGATGTATTTATGTATATCGTATTAACCAGCGATTGCGAGATATTAAAAAGATTCATAGACTTCTTCGTGCAACTGTCGCCAAAGCCTGTGAGGTCGAAATGTCTGGTTATTCTTTATAAGATTATTCCCACTTCAAGAAATGTAATTGAAGACATTGCTAAGTATGCTTGGTTTAATAAGTTTCTAGATTTCTCGATTATAGAAGTGACTAAAACCAAGCAATATCTTTATTACTTTAATCCATTCTTTGAAATTTTAAATAAAGTAATATTGCCTTCTAAGAGAAGAATTTTTCCTAATAAATTGAGGGACGTTAACCATTATCCTCTGAAAATACTTGTTTATCGTGATCCTCCTTTCTTAGACTATAAAACGTTTAAACACGAAAGAATTCTCGTTGATGATATTAATGGTATTCACTTTCCTCTGCTAAAGATAGCATCTGAAATTCTTAATTTCACGTTCAAACTCAACCGTCCGGATGACAATGTACCATTTCCAATGATTATGAACACGAGTTTAGCGCTTTTGGAATCTGGCAAAATCAATTTCCTAACAGTACCACAAAGTTTCAGAATGGCTACGAGTTACTTATCACTAGGAGTAGACGGGGATTATCATAAATACGTTGCCCTTGTACCTATCGTACCGATACTTAAGTTTGATATTTCCTTCACAATATTTCGCTACTTTATATTGATCCCCTTAATTGCCATTAGTATAATTAATGCAGCGAAGTTAATAAAGATCACAGTACACACATGGGAAAGTTTTGAAATTGTTAGAATTCTTTTAGGTACGTCTAGTAATAATCAACCACGTAAATCATCAGACAGGTTTATTATCTTAGGTATTGTATTATCGGATTAGTATTAGTGTAAAATATAATATGATATAATATAATTAAACTTTTTTTATAGCAATGATTCTGTTATCTATTAGTTACACAAATGAATTATACGGGGCCCTTTTGAGTGACAAAGTATTATATGAGAAGCTGCCCCTTGATACTTTTAAAGATATGTATAATTCGCAGTTTGAATTGCAAGTGCATCGTCTCACTTATATATACGTTTTCGGAAACAATGAAAGCCAAGAAATTCAATTTTTGATACCAAGGATACGTATAATAAATGATATTGCAAATTGTGTAGATGAGCTGAGAGATTCGAAAAATGTTATTTGTATAATGACCAATTGGAAGGCGGAATATTTTATAAATAAATATAAAAACGCGGATGGAACACCGATTATGAAAATTGCTAAGGCTACGTTTTTGCACGAAATGATTATGTTTATTTTGCAGGATGGCTTTCCATTTGTTAGCAGATTTAGTGACATTTTTCAGAGGGTATACGAGGCCGGAGTTTGGCTTCCAACGAATAGTTTTCCGGGCTCTAATGGGAGTCCAAAATATGACGTGGTTGAAAAACAAATTGCAACTGAAGGTTTCGTGAATCAATTACTTTTGATTTTGATTTCCTGTTACTTCATTTCTGTACTTGCTTTTATCATTGAATTAATTACGTATTATTTTTCCATTTCACTGTTACTGAATAAAACAAAAATTAAATATTTGTTTCCCTTTGGTAAAAAGTGGTGAACCAAAATACTTGACTATAATGAAAATTATGTAAAATAGTACATTACGTAACAAGGGAGTAAATTGACTTTATTCCCGTGTGGCATATAGAACTTTTTAACACACCCAGCGTAAAGTTAGTACATCTTCCCCACCGAGTCGGGACACAAGTGCAACATTAATTCCCTGCCCCTACTCTAGTCCCTCTCTTAATCCTTTAGTGCTTTTTTAACCCACACATGTCGATTAAAAAACTATAAGTTTATGTCTCAAATAAATATTTATTAAATCGAAGTAAATCATTTATCTAAAAAACGGCCGAAAACGGAAGCGAAACCCGGAAGTGGTGAAATTGGTCGCCAATTACTATATAAGGACCCTCTTAGTTTCATCTTTTAATGTAGATGGCGTAAACTACTGGCGTAGCGTTGTTCTTGTATATTGCGTAGCGTATAAGATATACAGCAATTGTACTATAATGCAATTATCTTGTAATAGTTATATAAGACTTAGGTATGTGCTTGTCATCTTCTTTTCAAATAACAAAGAAAGTATTGTTTGATAAATAAATATTTATTTGAATCTAATAAATATATGTATTATAAAAAAGTTATCAACATATAAATAAAAGCAAAAATTAATGAAATATCTAGTTCATAGATTAAAAATATTTTTTAAAAAGACGAAATTGACTATGTATTTAGAAAATATTTATTTGATACCAAATTATTTTTGTTTAATTTAAGTATGTAATTACTTCAGTTCAAACGAATATATATTTAATATAAAAGAAATTTTATTTACTTTAAGATCATATTACATTCATTCATATGAATAGTTATTTTAATCAAATTATTAATTATTTGATACTAAATTATGTTTGTTTAATTGAAATAAATAAGTATTTCGATTAAAGAAATATATATTAAAATCAAAAGAAATTTTATTTGATTTGAGATCATATTACGTTCATTCAAATAAATACTTATTTAGTTATTTCAATCAAATTATTAATTATTTGATACTCAATCATTATTGTTCAGTTTAGGTAAATAATTACTTTAGTATAATATTTCAAACAATAATTGTGCACTAAATTAATTTTTCTATACTACTATTAAAAAACATCATTTTCTTTTAATCAACTAAAATTTGTTTGATTTTAGCAATTTTCTTTTTCGTTAGTTAGTAAGTATTGACAGTATTGTATGTTGTCATGGAAATAAAAATGTTTTGAAATATTATTTACTTTGTGTACCGTCTCAAACAAAAATTACTTTTTTACAAAAGAAAATAGATACTGAAGTATGTAAATATATTTTTTAGATACTTTTTATCTTCATGAATTTTTTCAGATTTTTTTAAACACTTAGGTCTTAAGTTGTTCAAGGCTGAAGATGAGCATTTTGTCATTTTTTACATTTTTTAGAAAATTTCAACCTCTATTTATTCAACAAGATTAAGTCTTTTAAAAGAATCGACAAACAGTATTTTTCAAAAAAATTTCTGAATTTTTCAATAAAAATGGTTTTAAGACTATTTAAGGCACTTTTCGATTAATTAGGCCCATTCAAAACCTTAAAACCCGTGAAAAAGATATCGGCTCTTTTATCGTTTCATAGGTTTTTTTAATACTAATTTCTAGAAAGTGATTTTTGGGGTTTTCCCTAATCGACCGTTAAGTGAGTAAATTTTTGAATTTTTGAATTTTTAATTGGTAAAAAATGGCAGAATGTGATTTTACGGGATTATAATTTTTTTTAAAATCTCTAAGGCCATATGAGATATTGGCTTTTTTTTATCTTTTTATAGGTTTCTTAATACTACCTATTTCTTATTTCTACTTATTTTTAAAAAGTAATTTCTGAGGGCTTCCCTAATCCACCGCTAAGTGGTTAAATTTTTCACATTTCGAATCTTATATTGGTCAAAAATGGTAGAATGGGATTTGTTTTTTTTTAAATCTCCAGGGTGCAATGAGATATTGACATTTTTTATCATTTAATAGGTTTTGTAATACTAATTTCTAGAAAGTAATTTCTGAGTTTTTCCCTAATCAATTGCTAAGTGAGTAAATTTTTCAAATTCAGAGCCCCAAATAGGCAAAAAATGGCAAAATTTTACGGATTCATTAAAAATCTTCACGGCAAAATAAGGTATCGAAAGTCGTTAGCGTTAGTTATCGTGTAGAATGCTTACTAACGTTAACTTCTAAAAAGTAATTCCACAGTTTTTCCGTAATCATTTCAATACAAAAAGTAGCTGGTGCACTCCTTATCGACCAAAGGATTACAAAAAATGCTGATACTATTCTGAACCTGTAATGAATAAAACTTGTTATTTTTTTGTTAATGATACGGTATTAAAGATTAAAAATTACTTGTTGAGAAATTAAGGTTTTTGCAAATAAAACTTTTTTTCTTCTTAATATCTGGAACACATAAATAATTTTATTTATTTAATACTAATTAATTCATATTTATAATACTAAATATAAAGTGAATTTACGTGTGAAAAACGTAAAATCAAATAAAAATTATTCAAGTAAAAACGATTTTTTATACATCGGAATAGTTTTTAACTTAAAAATAACACTTCTATATTACCAAGTAAGTGTTCGACTAACTTTTTACGCAATCGTAATATTTGGATTTCTTGGTAAAAAATCATGGGAGTCCCACCTTAATACGTATTGCAACCTAGATAGGCATTCCAACGTTTCTGAAACGGTGCAAACATGTTACAACATTCAAGAGCAACGTTTCTTGACTCCTAGAGTAACGTGTGTCAACATTGTTACAATTGTCGTACTATCTGGATAACTAAATGTACGTAAATGAAATTTTTGATAATATAAACAAAATTTTATTTTCGATAAAATTAGTTTTTTACTTTGTCATGTATAACTTTTTCAGTGTGCATATTATGATTATATAGGGCTATACTAAGATGAAAAGTCATATAAAAAAGTTGTGTCATTCTTTTTAAAAAAATAATGTTTACTTCGCCAAAGTTAAAAGTTCTAGAGATTTTCCCATATATTTGTAATCAATTACGTTATGAATATCTTTGATTTTATTAAATAATTTCTCCTCTTAAATAAAAAATATCTATTAAATATTGATACGCACAGAAAGGGAACGCATAAATGAATTATCAGGCGTCGATTACCGGGAATGCACGACCGCCACTTGCACGCAAGCTCGTCATCGATTATTTTCCACCTCGAGCTTCCACCAAGCTTCAAAGCTTCCCCGCAAGATGGCGCCATCCAGCAAGACTCCACGTCCTCACCGCACCCTTCTAAATCAAAATTGAATCGCACGTATACAAAAGTGCATCGCTAGCTCTCAAATTCCACTTCGATCTCGCCATCTTCGTCAAAAGTCACGCACGCAAGCTTATCGTACTCCCACCTCCGCGAGAAACATACCGACTGGAATATGTGCGGGCACGCTTTTCCGTGTACCTAGAATCCGTTCGCAAACAGGAGCCTCCGCGCGTCACACGCATATAATGCTCGGAAGAGTATAGTAGATTTGCGAAGCCTCTCGCGCGTCATCCGCGAGGGTCAGATTTATAAGGGCCGACGCACCGGAGAGACGAGGGATGAGAGAGAGAGAGAGACGCTATAAATCTAGAGGATATTAAGGGGTGAGGATGGACTTTCGATGTATATCGCGTACATATTGGTGACACCGCACCGGGATGCGCGCGTATCCTGTGGCGTGTCGCGCAGCGTGTGTGTGTGTGGCAGCGGCGCAGTTTGGGAAATTGGGAAAATATGTGGGGAGAAGATCGGTTGATGCTGCGAGGGTGGATGAAGTTAGATTGATGCTAGTTAGAGGAAGAGAGAGAGGGAGCGCGTTTCTGCGTCTGAGGCTATAAATAGCGTGGGATGGAAGTTTTTCCGTCTTGATAGGGCTCGCTTTGGGAGGCTTTTAGATGCGAATAGATAAATTTCATGGAAATTTGGTGGAGAATTTCAATACTTTTTTATGATGATTTAATTTCATTATATGGTGACATTTGCTTGTTTGCATCTTTGTGCAAAAATTTATTAAGGTAAGGGTAGAATGATTGTTCTTAATATTCTCAATTTCAGTTTTATTTAAATAATTTTTTTGTATTTAAATTATAACAAATTTTGGTTATTTTGACAAGAAGAGAACTATTCTTTATGTACTAGATGTTTCTATATATTTATTAATGGCTCTATTATCATCACTTCGAAACCCCAAATTTAACTTAAAGTGGACCCTGTATTTAACTAATTAATCAATCCCCTTGTCTAAGTTGTGCTAATAGTGTAATTGCAGTTAAAGACGATTAATAGCAGAACTTAACCAAATTGCAGTTAAATTTATTAGTTTATTTAAATTTAATTTAAATTTTTAACAACTTTTTCAAAGCTACAATTACATTCCATCTAATACATTTAAAAATTAATTTTTTTATTTATATTTTCTGTACGTTGTATTAATTATCCCCCAAAATAAATTCATATACTTTTATTAATTTTTGCATTAAAATGAGACTTGAAGTGCATAATTATTTTTACTGCAATACTCTCTCCTATATATTTTAACAATGCTTCGCTTTTTTATAAAAAAAGCTGAAAATTCACTGTATTCTTTAACTGATAGAATATTACGTCATTGAAGGAACCATTTACTACACCCACACAAGAACTGGCCAGTCCATTAGTATGATTTCCATCGATACGTCGCTTGATCCTCGCAATAAATTCCCCACGACACTCTAAAATAACAGAAAATTCTAAAAATACCAGCTAACCATCATCACATCCCCATCCCCTCGATCCACTGCACCACCCGATACGCCCATATTTAATTTTCAAAAAGAACTACGTCGCCATCTCATCGCACCCTCATTACTTATTCAATCTCTCTCTCTCTCTCTCGCTCTTTCTCCTCCTTATCTTACGCTCTCGAGTTATCCCCCCCTCGAGCACGAGCTCGGCGAAAAAGCGCCAATATATAACGATACCCTGGCCGTCAGCGGTGTCCGCTGGCTTATTAAGGGTGCGAAAGACGAACGGCCGCGCGCGCCGAGACTCAGGCCATAAACGCCAATTAGCCGGATATCGAATTTCCGCGAGATTCGAGTCCCGCGGACGTAGACGCATAGTAGGCGACTGCACGCGTGGGTAGAGGGATGTATCATGTCTCTCTCTCTCTCTCTCTTTTTTTTTTCGAAGGTGGTTTTTCGGGGGTGCGGTGCTCGAGTGGCTTTTGCGGGGATGGAAGATGGGTGGGTGTCCCTTGGGACGGTGATGAGAGGTACGAAGTAATTTCGGAGTAACGATGAGATTATTGGAGAGAGGGGTGGTGTGTTTTTTTTTGTGGAGAGGTTCAATGACCGAGGGAGCATTGTCTTGGTTTTGACATTTGAATTTGAAGAAGAGGTGCGTAATGCGGAATATTGTTGTGTGCAGTGATTTATTATTTTTAAACGGGTTTAGAAAATCGTATATTTTAAATCTGAAGAGAACATATGAAAAACGCTATGGCGTAGTTAATGTGGCGGTTCTGTTGCGGTAAAATATTTCAAAAGGCAATCAAAAGTTGACCATAATCCTATGCTGGTCTTATTATTCCAATACTTCTATAAAACTCTTCTAAGCCGTACTGTTCGAAGGAATATGTTGTTCCATTTTCGACCCCAGTTCTATACTCGGTACGGAGGTGATTGCATTCCAAAGTCTTATCATATTATTCTTAACGAGTCCATTCCAAACATTGACATTCTTTAGTCTATGTAATCGAGAGATTTTTGTTTTTCGTGGCTATTTTTAGTTAGGATACCATAAATAACAATAAACTTAGTTTTTCATCAATTTCAACCAACCGAAATTTATACCTGATAGAGCGGGGTACTTTGTTGGCTAAATTTTTTTTTCTATTGTCATATATTAACGTAAAAATTAATAATTTTCAATATTTGTATATAATTCGTCAGTTTCAATAATGTCGAATATACTATAATAATTAAATTTTTTACCGGGTTAAACCATTTCAGAGTTTACCACACTGCCAATTGCGGAGCTGCTAAAAAAGGACTCGCGGTTGCACGACTGTTTTGGCAACTCTATTCTATTTTCAGTTCTTAAACATACATACAATAAAAATTTTTATATTAGTCAACCATTTTAGAAACACAAATTGCGGATGATACCTATGGGTTTAGTCCCCACCCCCTTCCCTCAAGGTCGTACCCTTCTTAAATCCCTCTATATAAAATTCATGTCCTCTACATTTATGTCACTTATATGATTGCTCGGGATGAAATGCTTATCTATTTTGCATTTATTGTTATGTTTTCGACTTGATCTATAAGCAAAACAAAATATCGGCACGCTATTAATATCTAATAATTTAACGAAGAGATACTATCTAGAAGATTCGAAAAACACTTTTTATTGATCTTTTAATTACGATAAATAATATGCAAACTAAGTTTCCAAATGGTTGCGATCATTATTTTATTAAAATATTTAGATTAAAACTGAAATTTATCTAAATGTGTGCCAATCTGCCGAATTTTTTAATTTTGAGTCTAAAAACCTGTAGTTTAGCCTTAAAATTTGCTTTAAAATGAGTTACTTACTTCTTTTTTGTCAGACTTGCACGAAAACGCGTTTCTTCATGCCCATATAGGGGGACTAAAGTGGCCATTTCTGACCAGCGGGTGGAAAAATCTTTTGAATCCGATATAGCGGGCGGTAAAGTAAATTTTGGAAAATAAGCCCTAAGAGAGTTTAGGGTCGCCTAAACATGGGGTGCCATCGGGATGATACCACATGTTTAGGTTTGCCTAAACACTCTAGTAGGCTGATTTTATAATCTAACAAGCGTGTGTTTGCACCGTGTCGAAGAACGCCCGAATTTAGTTTCGCTTCATAGGCATAAAAAAAACACGTTATCAATACATGTTTGACAAAAAATACGGTTTGCACCATGGAGGAAAGGCGTCTTTCGCCCTTGTATGTTTGCAATACTCTTCTTCAGCTCGCAATGCACTCTCGTCTTCGACTTGTATTACAAACCTGACACGCAGGCGAAAAAAGCCTTCTTTTTACATGGTACACAATATACTATTTCTGTTTATTACGAATGTATTTTAGTCTTTATAGCAATCATTTCGGAATACTACTACGGAGTATTACTATCTATAAAAGAAAGTTTTTTATATAAAACTTATTCTTTAGGCTATATATGTAATAGTATAATATCCTAAACTGTTTCATAGTAGACCCTCTTAAACTTTCACAAGAATTGAAGATCTCTTTTACTCAATTTTTTTTTAATAAAACAATCTTTTTCAGGGAGATCTATGCCATTTAACACAATTTTAAACGTATGCATACATTTGCCGTGTATAATTAGATTAAAACTGAATTTTTCGGTATAGAATAATAGCACTGTATATTGTTTGAATATGTAGAGTATGTATAGTCCCAAAATAATCTTTTAACAAACAATGAATATTTATATCAATATGAAAGTCATATTTATCTTTTTTCCCCTCAAAAATACAGTATATACATTGATTTGGCTTTAACCTCTACAACAATTTATCGTACTGCATATCTAAAGATTACAAGATATATATTAATTTGATATTATAATATCTTACCAAAGTTCTCTACAAATGCTTGATTTTTCATTACGCGTACTAAAAGCGCAAATTTTGGAGTCAAATTACTTTCTGAAATACCCTCGGGCCTGTACTAAAAATATGTTTGTAGATTTAAATAATCTTGACTAACAAGGAGTGTGTCACACCTCCGGGTCACGGATTTTGATGAAACTTTTAACACTCGTAGTTTTTTCCAATCGGCCCTATTTCTCGAGGTATATCATACCCCAGCTGCGTATAATTTTAGTAAAAAGAAACACCTCTTCTTCTCAACATAACTCTGCATGTTTTTACACGAAAGAAATGACCCACACAAACACTTAAACTAGGCAAAAAGAGGCAATTTAAGATGGTGATTGAAAAGGTGAAAACTCGACAAATTTATAATAATTAAATTTCCTCGATGTATTTCCGGTCACTATTTTCGATTGTTAATAACTTTTACTCACGCTGAGAAAAAAAGGAACGATTACTTGACTGGCTAGGAGAAAAATATAATGTGGTACGGTTAGTAATGATTCACAGCCAAACTTGGATTGAGTGCAATTATTTTAATTAATTAAATTAATCTGGTTGATCGAACTAAACTAGCGTATTGCTTTTGTTTGTTATTGCTCTCACAGCTATATTATTTTGCGATGACATCAATACGACAGCAATATGTATGATTACTCGAACAATACCAGTATAGTTATCATATAAATATAAAAGTATTGACGTGATACCCAATCCTTTTTCTCAGTGTAACTTTGTATATAAGTTATAATATAGTTTATATTCCTTAACAGGATAGTAAACATTACAAGCATGTCTAGTACTGAGTCTCGTATAACCAAAATAAGATACAATTAGCGCGCAAAACAAGACGTCTAGTATTCAGTCCTAAATTTCATAGCAATGAATAAAATTGTCCTGCATCGTATTGGATTTGTTAGACAGTCTAGTAATGGTTACTAATTTTTTCTCTTAGTGACAGATTAATATTTTTATACGTAACAAAGCTTAAATTAAAGCTCTTTTTGCCTATAGTTTCGGTGTTTGTTTGGATTATTTTTGTCATGTAAAAACATGCAGCGTTATATTGAGAAGAAGAGGTGTTTCTCTTTACTAAAATATACGCATATGGGGTACTATGACTTATATCTCGAGAAATAGGGAGCATTGGAAAAAATCTACGGGTGCTAGGCTTCATTTTTAGGTACCAGAAAACACCTCCCAAAGTTTCATCAAAATCTGAGACCCGGAGATATGGCACTCTCCTTATAAGATTTTTAAAAAAGATTTGGGTGTTAAAGCTAAAAACAAATTTTCGGTCATATCTCGTCAAGATTTCTTACTAAGTCAATAATCTATCTCAATATTCTTAGTATTGACCTTCTTTGTGATTTCTTTTTGCTGCGAGCACATCTAAAAAATCATTAAATTAATGTATTAGAACAATTATTTTTATATTACAACGGTTAAAGTGATGCTAAATACTCGTGTTATCGGCAAATATGGAGAACAACTTATGTCTTTTATTTTTCGATTTTGAGAAAATATCTCTCTGAGAAGTTGTTTTTCATTGGGACAACAACGTTATAGAGATATTTATTCAAAGTTGAGAATTAAGTGAAAAAAGTAGGTCCTCGTGATTGTCCGTGATCAGTGGATTTAGCATCACCTTCATAAGTTTTGAGAAAGCTAAGTGCCAATGAATTCGTAGCATTTTTTATATTTCAATACATGAACAATAAATGCCTAAAAACAGATTTTCCTTACACATTATTGTTATCCCTACAATAATTCTCAAAAATACCTTAATATTTAAGGTCAAAAGTGAGAGTCTAAACCTGCATTAAAGTAATACACATATTAATAGTTACAGTTAATTTATTATTAACAGTCTTACTTTCGTATCATCTATCATCACTCCGATAAAATCATCATTGTCAACTGGCATTTCACTATCTGCAAATAATGAATATCACATTATAATGAATATTTAATTCCGTTCAGGTAGATCGATTTTGTGAATACGTACCAGACTTATCAATCATTTTTGAAACAAAATTATCTTGTTTGGGTAACAAATTTATAAAAAGATATCAATATAATCATAGACTGACGAATATTATTTTTAAAATTGATGATATCAAATTATCCGACGTCAAATAACATTTATTTTCTAAAAAGGAATTCTCATCAATTCCAGAATGTGACGTAAATGTAAGAGTTTAAACTGTACTTGTCATTGCTCTTATCTCGTTGTCTCCCAAGTGAATGAGTAGATGCATCTTCAATTTGTACTTGCGCTTGGCCTTGTAAGAGCAATGAGTGCAGAATAGATTTGGCGAAATTCCACAGCGTCTAAAATGTACCCTGAAAGTGCGAGCGTTTTTTAGGATAGTCCCACACTTGAAACAATCAATGTTCTCCATTTTATCAGCAAGCATTTCCAGGTGGCTCTCCATTGAAGTGAGATTATTCGAGAGTTAAGTTTTAATATGAACGTTGTGGTGAAATGATTCATAATTTTTCTCAATATGATTACGTAAGAAATGGGTCTTTAAAAGTAATTTTTGCCAAAACATTCTTTAAAAAATATACTTAAAAAGAACAAGGCATTCTCTTTAGACTCCATGTAATGTATTTTGAGTATTTGAGTATTATTTGGAAACTGAATACACTATTCTTAGAAAATATTTATTTATTCGTGAATAGCATCGCATGTTTTTCAAATCAAGAGATATACATTACGAATTCAAAGGAATTTGCATCATGAATTTACATCATGAAATATAAAATAATAAGAATTTTTATAATAAACATTAAGGTTGAGCATGTTTCATTTTATACGTAAATTCGATAATTACATAATTCTTGTGAAACACGAGATCTAATACAAGAATGAAAAATAATAATAAAATCATGATTGACTGCAATGAAACCGAAACAATAAAATCCATTAACTACCTAAATTCCTAGACGATTGAATAACTATAATTATAGCGTACCACGTGAAGCGACAAAATGCACGCACCTGGCGCATTTCCCTTCCCTTTTTCACTCACATCCGCGTGCAAATTCGACAATTATTAGAACGAGTGTTTTAGACAGGCACTGAAATGTCGTCGCGCAAAGTGGAGACTGGACAATGCAGAAATGCTAATTACGCGTCGTCCGCTGTTCTGGCGTGTGCCGCAGAATATACTTCTAAAGCGGTGGCTTTAGAATGACATACCTACGTTATAAGGCTGTACAGACTATTCAGTTTGAGTCAAAAGTTATAGTTTTTATGTGGAATCCATCTAATTCGTTGTTAGAAGTACTTTTATAATATCTGGCTTAATGAGCATAAAGAAGATATTTAACCCTTTGTGGCCCACATTTTTCTGTTCAATATTTTAAGCTGAAAATTGTTACTCGGGGGTTTTTGGGGTCGCTGATTACGAATATCAATTTTTGTTAATTAGTATTATAGAGAAACCTCTTAGTTAATAGAAGAATGTAAAATCATTTATACACACCTATAAATAAAATTTTTATACATAAAAATCTTAGACGAAAGAGGTGGCTATTATAATAGCCACTAAGCCACAAAGGGTTAAGGGAACAAAGTCAGCCATGTTAAACTTAAAAGGTTGAGCGCGGCTAATGTATAAGTCGATTATTTTGATCTTTTACAAAATTAATTTAAATTTTAAATATTTAATAAAAACTTTATGGTTTCCTTTGTTTTATATATTTTTTGCATTAAAATTGTATGAATTCTTCTAAACTGAAATATTAATTAGAGTTCCAATTATTATTATTATTTATTTTTCGAACTTATAACAAATTGATGAAAAGCATTACGAAGCAGTTTTCGTTGTTGATATTAATAGAAGATCAGTATCGTTTTACTTTTGAACTATGAACACGTCACAGAAAAAATTGTTATGTTTTTTATCACATATTACAAAGTTGAAAAAAGTTTGAATATTGGTGTGTGAATTATTTAAAGAGTTTTCTAATAGTATATTCCTGCTTTAAGTGGGAAGTGGTATTTTCGAATTGTTATTTCAGGATATCAAGTTGAATGATAATATATTGTGTCCGACTATGTAATTGTTATTATGATTTTATAATAGTAATTTTTTATACAATATTAGATATATATAGCTTCAGATTATATGATATCGAAATTTAGGAATAGATAACACTCCGATTAGATAATGTGTGTGTTTACTTCGCGTTTGATTAATCTGTAGGGTGGTATCAGGTGTATTGAACATATGGTCAGGCATAATGGATAATGTGTACACAATATTCGTTTTATTTGTAACCCAATTTCTCCATATCTGTTTAATTTTCAATGTATATCTTTTGTACCATTTAGCAAAAATGTAAGTTGCACTTTTTTATACATTGTTTTTATATTATACATCGCACACTGGGGAAAATCAAGTACGAAATCATAACATTTTACTTATTTTATACTGAAAATTATGATTTGATAATTAGAAACTTATCTGTAATAATTTTATCACTATCATGTATCGATCTATGTCTTTTAAGCGACTATAAAAGTTTTTGTTTAACAGGTTCGCATTGGCTAATGTATAAGCCGATTTTCGCAATCTTTTTGAAAATTAATTTAAATTTCAAACATTTAATAAAAAATCGAATTTTTACATCATTTGATGATTGCAACAAGTAACAAAATCGGTTACATCAATAGTTTTATTAATAAACCTGTTAACAATAATAATGTATTTTTCGCATCCAGACATAATAAAAATATAATTCGAATTTAAAGATTTGTTCAGATTGGCAATACTTGTATTATAATGCAAATCGATTAAATCGTTTAAATTTATATAAAATTTAAAATATCATAAAATAATAAAACATATTTGTTTATAACTTTATTCTTATTATTAACTTTATTTTAAAACTATTTTATTTTTAGATTATTATTTTTTAAATAAAATTTACATTTTAATTATTAAAACCGCTGCTAACTACTTCAGCATAATGCTTTCTCGTAGACAAGTCCTGAAAAATTGAGTCAAAGAAGCTTATAATGGAAATTTGAACTGAATAAAATAATGCTATAATAAATTCACTAAGTACAAGTGTTCAAGTATTACGAGTCTGAAAAAATCTGTAAAATCGAATTATATTTTATTATGCCTGGACGCGAAAAATACATTATTATTGTTAATAGATTTGCGCTGGCATGAAGCAGACATGATTTTTTGTAACGTTGTAAAAGTTAAAAATTAATAAAACTATTGATAAAACCCATCAATAAAACCGATTTTGTAGTTCGTTGCAATCATAAAATGATGTAGAAATTCGAGTTTTTATTAAATGTTCGAAATTTAAATTAATTTTTAAAAAGATTGCGAAAATCGGCTTATACATTAGCCGGAACGAAGCTGTTAAACAAAATTTTGTTGAACCCTTTAAAACAGATAAATCGAATGGAAACCACGCAATTGAAGAATATGTACTTTTTGCTTTTTGGTCTGTGATATTTTGATAAATTTCAATATTTTCGAGGGTGCTGAATCAGAACAAATAGGTTTACTAAAACTGTCTGTATGAATGTTGTACTCAATTTTTAAAAGTTTTGTAATAACTATCCAACGAAAACTGTTATAAATAAATATGATATTATTGACAATTGGATAAAGTAAAGTAAATTTTTAATAAAAACATCAAATTTTCAAAATTGAATACTAGGTTCAAAATCATAGTTTTTCGCAAAAATAGTTTCAAATAATTGTAAACTATATTAATAACACATACAGTACAGATTCAAAAATTATTTCTAAATATGCTAAAATTATCGATTTTCGAAAAATACGTATTCAAAATTCAATCGTATTTCTTCCACTAAAATAGCATTAAGGTAATTCGTATATATAAATTGAAAGAATTTTACTTCTATTTCGAGAAAATGTTCATCTTTTCAATATTTTTGCGGTATAAATAAAAAAAATTTCTTAATTTTTACAAATTTTAAAATTTATATTTTTTTTTCTTTTTTACAAAAAAAAACTTTGAAAAAATTTTTAAACCTATCTTTCTGAGCCAGGAAATTTGAAAACATTAAAATTCATCAAAATATCTGATAAATTTTTTTTATCGTCACTAAGCATTCTATTTGAGAAAACAAAAACCATCCTCCTTCTGCATTATTTTTGGTGGTGGAATAATTTATGTAATATGCACCATGAGATTCATATCGAGTACACTTGAGCTTTATTCACTGATATGACATTGCTCTAGACAACATTTATCATTGAATTTTCTTAGTCTGCACAGTTTGCACCTTCTTATTCACGCCTCTTGCATTTAAGCATTTCCACTACCTAGTGAATTGCAAAATTTTCCCAAATCCCTCCGCAAATTCCTCGAAGAGTAACAAGTCACCATTCCAACCAGAACTATTCAACTTCTAAGCCTTAAAAAGGACACTGTATTAACTTCCAAGCGAGACCTTAGACCACCCTCCATCTAACCAATTATTTTCACTTAAGACGTCAGAATAACACTCGCTCTTTCCTACAAGCGTAGAAACTAGGACTCGTGCAGATCGACAGAGAATATAAGAAAGAGAAGTGAGGTAAGGGTCAATTCATAGTGAAATACCAACAAAGCTACTGATTGATTTTAGACCTGAACCGAATAGATTGAACTAAACCCTATCTGCATTAACCAGATCTGGTTATAAGATTTAAAGTTCAGAATCTTATGAATATTGTTGTAAATTGTAAAAAAATTGTAAGAAAGTGCCTTCACCGAATACAAAAGTATTGTTAAGTAGAGAAGAGTATATATCGCCTAACCGAATTGTGGCTGCGTTCGCAAAAAGTTTTTCTGTGCTGGGTCTGGTTTGATCTGGCTCAGGTCAGGTTTACACCAAACAAATCTCACTGTGAATGGACCCTAACCTATAACACATATAGATAGGCTTGTTCCGTACACTTCTGCGGTCTCGACGCTGACGTCAACGCTCGACGCCGGCAACTTGTTGCTCAATTTCTCTCACCGCGGGAGATTCGACCTGATAATAAGTCTCTCCCTCTCTCTCCCTTTCTCTCTCTCTCTCTCTCTCTCTATCTCTATTCCATTTGATGTAAGAAGCCACACGCGCGCGCGCGCACTTTCGTCTCGTTATGCAGCCGCGGCGCACAAACAATCTCCACTGGACGCAGCGGCGGCGCAGCAAAGCAAGATATATACATCTCGTGGGAAATGCCAGATGCGGAGGGGCGAGGAAATTGCTCGAGTTCGTTAGAGGATGATTTTGCGCGCTGCTTGAGACGCGCGCGCATTTAATTCGTGGATTTAAGGGGTGGGAACTGGAAGATTGCGTTCAATTGCCGCGTTGGGTTTGACGGACGAAGGGAGAGAGCTGCGGCTTTCTTTGATTTCGGATGGATTGCTTTTTTTGGTGGATGAAGATGTGTTTATTGCTGGGATAGTTAGACGGCGGTGAATGATTGATAAATTAAATAGATTGCATTCATTATCTTTATAATATTGTCGAAATTCTATTAGCAAAGTGACCTTATCGAGGTTGGATCGCTAAAGAACTCGTATAATCCGGCAAGCATATTACAGTGAAATATATTCGGATATCTTTCTAATTTTTGTGAAAAATGTTGAATTACTAAGAAATATTTATTTCTAAATGTCGTACATACCAAGAATTTACAGTTTTAAAAAAGGACTCGAAAAACTATACATATCATAGGATACTCGAGCACTGAGATAAAAAAACAAAAAGAAAAATTATTAGTATTTGTTTTTGAAATTGATTCAAAGTGCTTAAAGAAACGAGATTTAGATTGAAAAATATAGTTTTAATGAAAAATGTTATCCTTTTGTAAATGGTTTGTCCGTTAGCAAATATTATTAAAAATTTTTGTCTTGATTTGATGCAAATACACTGAAATTTAGTTTAACCCTTTATTGTACCATCCAGTTGCCTCACGAACGTAGCAGAAACATTAAGGGGGTATGACCCCTATAGAGCTTTAAACTGGATTTTCTGATGAAAAATAATAAATGCTCGGTAAATAATTTAGTAAATAACATTTCTTACAAGTACGAGTATATATACTGTTACAACACATTTCAGCTTAAAAAAGACACTTTCGATATACCTCCTATATAATTGACCAGTACCTTTATTTACCTGTGCGCAGGCTCCTGGGCCCCCAGGCTTATGAAATTAGGTCTACCGGGGCTCCAATTACTTGTAATTAAACCAACTACTGAATAAAGCTATAGAGATTATTTATTTTTCATTTGCACAATTTCCAGAAGCCATTTGCCATCTCTAAAACAAAAAGAAATTGAAAATTTACTTATTTTCTCATTTATCTTATAATACTTACATATTAATCATATTTTGGGGTACTCTAAATAGCTTTATTCACTATCTGGATGAACCACGATTAATTTGAGCCCTAGAAGACCTATTTTTATTGCCTTGGCTGGTACATATTATACTGGTTGATATCACACTAGTATAATGTAACAAAAATATCTATACGAACAAAGTGTGAATAATTTACATATACAATAATTTAAGACTAACCTTTCGGAGCTGCGTAATTTTCTTGGTATAATGTCTTTCTATGTAAAATTTCTCTTAGAAAAAAGTATGATTTACTCTTAGCATTCTCCTTGTTTATGCTGGATTTGCTGAAAATAAAAAGAAGTCACAAACAACTATTTTTAACACTCAGATTACTATAATAATACTTTGATACTTATCTTATTTCATGAAATTATTATGATAATCCACTGTTTAACATCCACTATTTATACTGTCAAAGCAGAAACTTTAACAGTTGAAAGAAGCTTCTTTACTAGAAAACTTGGAAATGCTGCGTCGGTAAAATAGATAATGTTCTATACGGTACGCGATTTGATATGAATCTCGTGCGAATTTTAAAATTGTAGTACTAATATAATGATAATTCAAGGTCTATAACTTTTATTTTTCTTTATTGGAGCCTAAAATTTCATTTTTAGACACTAAATACCCTATAAAACAAGAATACATTATAAAAAACATTTATTTATTTATAATTTATAGCGATCATACATACATACCTCCTTAATGTATCCAGAAGACAGTCATTTATTTCATATACTCAAACATCACACACGTACATTGACGCTCTTCCCAACGGCCTAATTTGTAGACTCCTGAAGCTTCTGGCATATTCTTCATTCATAGAGTACCCGAAAAACTATTCATTAGATACTATTGCCGGTAATTGAAGAATTTGAAAATGTATTAATTAATATTTTTTCGTTTCCAAAAGTATCCAAAAATATTTTTCAGTCAAATACATGCTGAACTATGGAAAAAACTATTTTTAGTTAGCTTGTTTCTATTCATGTTATTGTATAGAGTATACCTTTTTTTCTAATCTATCAAACTTCCATAAAAAAAATATTTTCCCGAGATTTCAGCAACAAACATACTCCAAATACTCAATCCATACACTCCTTCTACCATTAAACATACTTACGTCTCCAATTTTTTGTCCGTCTCAGCGTCCTGCTCTCTTGTCAGCTCTCAATCCGTGCGACGTCCAGTGAATCCGCCGCTAAATCTCCTCATTCGTATACATTTTTTACGCGTCCTTCGGATCTTTCATCCCTTTCCAAGGCTCTTGTCAGATTCCAAGGAGCGACTGTGCGAGAAAAAAAAGCAACAAAGGAAAGAAGGGATCGAGTGTACATACATCTACATCTTTGATATATGCGATAAGCCGGGGAGTCAAACGGCGTGACGTCGAGTGTCTGACGCTTCGCGGACCGTAACTACTGATCGCATCAGTAAGTGAAAGGCGCTCGTGCGAGCGTGAGACATGAAGGTAATCGGTTGAGAGTGTGGAAGAGGTCGATAAAGGGATATGATTTTTTGCTTGTTATTAGTGGGCGTAATATTCTTCTTCGGATAGTAATGAGAGTATTTGAAGGAAGAAAGTGTCGAGATTGTTACGTTTCCTCTTTCAACTTTGACGATTTTTGTATAATAACGGCGAGTATGAGGTGACTTTTGATGATTATTTTTTTACAAGCTTTTTTTTATTTAGCTTCACTTATCCATTTGTTAACATGTTAGTTCGTTAGTTAATAGTTATGTGTGTGCGCACGCATACATGTATGTGTGTGTGTGTGTGTGAGTTTGTGTGTGAGTTAGTGTGTACCTGTGTGTTTGTATGCAATATGTGTGAAGGTATTTTTGTGCGTATGTGGGTGTGGTTGTGAGGATGGGTGTATGTATTGTTGTGTATGTATGGGCGTGAGTGGGTGTGTGTGAGTAAGCGTATGTGATTATATCTGTGAGTGTAACTAAAAGTGGGTAGGGGGCATCTGGAGTCGTTGGGTATGTAGGCATATGTATATGTAAATCTTATATTTACAAACTAATAAAAAGAATAAAATGTAAATGTATAAAAAAAATTTTGTAGAAACAAGCTTTTATGAATATAAAATAAAAATAAAAAAATAATTTCCTTAAAACTCATTTCAATCGTAGGTTTAGTCGTGGTGTTTAGTATTCATATTGCATTAGTATGCTATATATTATTTGTCCAACATCAATTTTCTGTACCAGAATTTATCTATATTGCATTTATTGTGTTTTGTTTTAAGGTATAGATTAATACTGAAAATTTCAAATTCTGAATTTGTATAATATTATATTTTTAAATGTTATGCTTTATATATATGACCATAAAATAAAGTTACTACCCTGGTAGAAATCTTATCGTGGCGGCCACATTCGCTGTAACGGCCTTTATAGGCAAACTAGATAGTACTAGACTGTACAAAACTCGATAAATCCACACAGATCTACATAGTTTTCTCAATAATAATATGTACGTATAAATTTGTGAGGTTATATATTATTTATTGAACAGAACTTTTATTGTGAAAATTAATGTTAAAAAAAGTTTAACATGCAAGTTTTCAATTATAATAATAAGATCTATAGTTCTATTCATACTATTTACATATAAAAGTAGTCAGAAAGCATATCTAACCTAAGAAATGAAAATTTAGAAACAATGTTCCTTGCATATGAAAAGCAGTGATCACAAAATAATGTTATTGATTCATGTAGTTGTTTCTTGAAAAGTAATTTATAAATAATAATAATATCATACGTACAAATATGTACTTTATGACATGCTTTATTTAAAAACTAGAATTTTAATTTCAGAACTACAAATAATTTTGTATCCATCTGCGAGTTTTTATAATACATAAACTGCTCATCCGTGACAACATTTTCAAAGACAAACACATTAGTCGAACACATGTAGACGATAATTTTCTTTATAAGTAACAAATTACTATGTATTAACTTGCCATAGATGTCAAATGAAAGTGTTTGATTATAAATTAATCACAGTAGGAAATACAAAAATAGAACATATGTATATAATAACTCAAATACATTATTTCTTTATAAAAATAGAAAATTAATCAGTTGATAATAAATGTGTGTGAAAATAGTTTTCCTTACATAAACCATACAGGTTTGGAAACCAAGCCTGTATTTAGGATGGAACATAATCAAATGTAAGGAAAATAATTTTACATAAACAAAATAAATATATCCACTAATACTTCATATACTTAGTTATTTGGATATTCAGATTATTTTCTTATTTTGATTGTTTAATATATATGTGTAACATAATATTGTTATTGAGTTTTTAAATACAAAAACTCGATGTATCTAAAATTAGATAACCTTACAATTTAGAGGTTATTTACAATTATTTACATTGGTAATAGGTGAACAATAACAAGTAAATACCTTTAAATCAAAATAATACATAATAAGCATAATAGATTATGCTTCTGTTTCTTAAAACATAACCTTTAAGTGGTTGTTATTGTCATAATTTTGCTTATCTAGTTTTATCGGGGCAAATAATATGGGAAACTAGAAGGGTCGACCGTTACACGCCTTTATAGTAACTATCTAGTTTGCCTACATAGATCTACACAGTGCGAGATTATTCTACATAGATCTATAAAGTGGACGGGATAAATTTCTACCAGGGTATTTTGTTTAATCAGTATTAAGTTAACCCGGAAAATCTTTTATTTATTAGGAGTTTAAATGTAGCATGCGCCCTCTTGTGCTATATACTCTTATCGGCTATTTTTAGTATATGTACATATAGTATCCAGTGTTAATTTAACAAACATGGCGGATGGGAGTATACATTTTCACTAGCGTCACCGCTCCTGCGGTGGTAGTTTTCTTTGCCAATACAAAATTATACGGATATTAAATACACTATGCATATTAATATTTGTCATAGTATTCCAATTATTTTATTCTATCTATATTTTCAAAACAGATATTATAAATAAATCATGCGATAACATTTTTATATTTCTTTAATTTATATTGTATTTAAAAATGAAAACTAATTTTTCATCAAATAACACAGTTTCAGAATAATCCGATAAAATTTAATGGGTACGGAACAGTAAGAATATTTAAATAGAATCCCTTATTTAATTTTAAAATTTAACAATTATTATACTTTATGCCTTTATACCTTTATAGTTTATCACAATAACTACAGTTAAAAAATATTAAAAATAAATTTTTTCTCATACCCTGGCGCAAAGTATTGTGTTTATTCCCCGTTGGCAGGGAATAAAACGCCACATTCTCTCACGCCTAGAAACTGCGACGCGGATGCTCATTTCTCTATACTTTTCCTCCCAGCTGACAATACCTGCGTGTTGCTGCTCTCGCTTCGTTCGGGCTGCAAATTACGCAGGCCGCATTAATTGGGAGAACAAGTAGAGACGAGCATCCGCATAGTAGTTTCTAGAAGTGAGGTTATGTGACGTTTTCGACCCTAAAATCGGAAATTAAACACAAATAACTTTCCGCCGGGCATGATAAAAAGTTGTATACTGCATTCGGGAGCAATGAGGGCTATTGACACCTGCGAATTTGCATTCGCGTCACTCGCGGACTTCAATAGTCTACACTCCCTTGGTGAGTAATGTACTATTAGAATTCTTGAAAAACACAAATATAGACGGTTTCTTAATTGATTCTAAGTCAAGACTCTCCTTAAAGAGGAATTCATTCGTTTAAAAATTATTGCAGTTAAATAATATTAACGAAAACAGTCTTTAGGTGAATTTTACTGTGAATCATGCATACGTCTAAGAAGTTCTCTATCGATCACATAATAATCTCCTGAAATAGGGATTAAACTATTTAAAGGAGCGTACAAAACTAATATTACGCCCCTTTGTAGCGCGCCTTTCTTTATTAGACCCGAGCGAGCGTATTTATTCATCTGTGCACGCATACGAGAGGAGGAATAGAGAGGGGTATTTTTAGAACTTTTTTTCCTAGGGAATGTAGGGAAGAAAGCCAGGATGACCTCGTGGAGATTTTTATTTGCCATGCCGTCTACTTATGCGCATTGAATCGCAAAAGTTTTGTAGAGCTTTCATATTTCGCTACTATACATTAGCCATTACTTTTTTTTATTCCTGCGCGGTGTCGAAGTCGTTCAACTAAATAATATAAAATTATTCAGAATATTGGCGAATAAATACTAGAGTTTCTAGTGTATAAGCGAAAAAAGATAAAATAAAACAATATAAACTGATATGAAAGTAACATAAAAACGTAAACACGGGTAGGCGTATAAAATTGAAATTCGTTATTTATTCTGCTAAACATACATTTTGAATTACATCAACTTGACTTTATAAACAATTTTAACACGTTCTCTTATTCGTATTAAAAAACTTTCTAACAATCATAGAATACAAATTGATATTAATCAACGAAACATCTTCATCATATCCTACCACAATATAACCTAGCAAAACTAATCCAATCAAATTATTACAAACAAATTGTCACAAATCCATTAACCTAGCATGCGACTCCACATGTCATATCTCCACTCTCTACCCCAAACAGAATAAAACTTTCGAAACATCGTCATCCATCCCCTCTTCCAACAAAGCCAAATCTATTTCCTCCCCATCTCCTTTATCAGAACAGGACAATAAAATATTTTCTTAATCGCGCGGTCATACTCTACGACGATTTTCACTTGCGCCGCACGCTCCGGCAAAAGCGTCACGACTCCGCGATATTTCTCCAAGTATTTTTCCCTTTGTCCGGTGTCTGAATGATCGTCAGCCTCGCCCGTTTCCGCTTACTTTTTCTCATCAGTATAGCACTAATTTTCGGTCACCCGAGAAACTCTCACGTAGGCGATGAACACAGAAGTGGAAAGTAGTCATGTATGGGTTGGGTGCAAAGTTTGGATATTACGTCGGAGGTGGGAAGCTTGAGTTATCAGGGGAGATGCTTGATTCGTGACAATGAAAATGACTTGCACGTGACTACAGAGAGTAATTTTTGTATAGGTGTTGTGTACTCTATAATAATTTCAGAGTGGAATGATAAATATTTTCTAAGTCTTAGGGAGGTTGTATGCGCGAATATATACCTTAAATAACAAAATTTATATAATGATTTGTCCTCATATTATAATATGAGAAACAATATAATATAAGAAACCGCTGCCAATTCACTGGCACTTAGCTTCCTCAAACTAAATAAAATGTTCCAATATGAATTTTTTTATTCTAATACATTATTTCAAATTACTATATTTCTTTCTTATTAATAGCTCAAAAAAGGTCTCTATATTATAGATGTCGGTTATATTGTATGGTTGATATAGCAAAATAATATTGCTGTGACAGCAATATCAAAGTATTGTTGCAGAAGCAATACATTTTTTCAGTGTAGGTTTTTTGTCATAGATTGTAGTCAAAAGAGAAATTACAAAAAATTATAAGCTTGTGATCATGAATTGCATTATTGATTGCAAAATATTAGAATAGAAAAATCGTTATAAAACAAAAACGAATCGAGGAATCTTTCATTTTTTTCTGATTTCGTATGTTCATCAAAAAAACAATTAAATAAAATAAAATATAACCTCAAATATCTTGAATGAGAAAAGACCTTACTGTCTCGGCAAAGAGCTCAGCCAAGAGATAGTGGAAAGCTATCTTTTCCATCTTAATGTATTTATAAAGATTTTCCATCAAATGTTTCCAAAATATCGCCGTTTAAAAAAAATGATATTTTTGTGTATAACATTAGAAGGAAAATAGTTTATAGAAAATTTCGTGACGGGGAAGGTAAATAATTGTATGATATTTCAAATGCATGTACACTGAAGCGATCATATTATTTCTACATATAAAGATAAATTACCTCATTTATTTCAGAACAACGTAAAATAGAAAAACTGTTATAAAACCAAAACGAATGGATGAATCTTAAAATTTCTTATTAGTTCCACATCCTCATTAAGAAATGAAAAAAGAATGAGCAGAAGTTGGCAACAAGTGACCGCGCTGTTCTTGAGATATAAGCGATCAACAAAATAATGAAGACAAAATATAACCTCAAATATCTTGAAAAATAACAGTTTCCATGATCTGGGCAAATATTTCAACCAAGAGATAGTTAATTTGCTACATTTCTGGAAAATTTCAAACAGAATAATGCCGTTTTACTTATGTTATCAAACAACATAAAAAATCGATTTTTTTACAAAATTATTTTTATCTCAATAAGATAAAAATAAAATGGCATAAAAATTTTACTGAATATTAAAAATTTTTACTAAATATATTTCCGTGATATATTTTCAAGATATTAAAAAGAAATTTTAAGAAAAACATGACGGTTCCGTGTTTAATAGAAAAAAGGAAATAACTTATAAAAAATTTCGGGTCGGAAAAGATAGGTAATTTTAAGCTCTTTTAAATGTATTATTATTAAATCGATGATATTATTTTTAAGGTATTAAAAAAACTGAATAACTAATATCGATAAACAAACAAAAACACAAAAACATATTTTTGCGCCCCCTTCCTTAAAAAGAAAACAAAAACAATAAGCTCTGAAACATTAAATTTAACCGTGGATTATTCAAGATATAGAGCTACACATAAGTATACATACACACACATGCACACGCACACACAGACACACACACACGCACACACACACATACATCCAGACACACGCACGCATGCACGCACGCACGCACGCACGCGCACACACATACACACTTACACCAACATAAAAAGTAGGTTATAAATAGAATTCAATGAATGCACTATTCAAACAAATAAACTCTCCTGAGCCAAGCTTGAACATTTTATTTAAATGGCATTTGTCGAAGAGTTGATATATTTGCATCAAACTCTTGCATTTACAATAACAAAATTTAATTACATCTAATTATTTATTGTAATATCATTCCTTCTAGCTATCAGTGAATTTTTAATAATTATTTATGAATTCGATTAATAAGATTTAAAGTGAAATATTCGAATTTTTAATTAACTTTGACAGTCCTCTTGCAAAGAATTGTATTTTTTAATAAAAGAAAATTCTTATGATTAAAACGCGTTGGTAGAAAAAATGAAAAGACATCCTTATATTATAAAATATATTTATAAGTAATTCGTACAGCTCTTTCTATTTTGTCGTGCACCTAATTATTTTACAGAATCTCTTGCAGTTGCATTGCGACTGTAGTTTTGACGAAAATCGAGTCTCACTAAAGAGTAAGTTTGTTTGCATTGTAAATAGTACATTATGCATCAAGGGAGTAAAGTGGGCAATGTACGCACTGCGTGACGTTGCCGACCGAGCGAAGCGAGGTCGGCATTTCACACAGTGCATGCTTGCCTACTGTACTCCAGAGGTGCGTATACTACTTTTCACCACACCCCCGTAAAGAAATGACTGTACGCATCTCAGCAGGCCGTACAGTACCCCATGCTCTGCCTAGAAGTAAAGTGACTTGTGTACGCGCGACGCGCTGTTTTACCGCTCGAGACGCAGTCGAGAGCGGAAAAAGGCGCATCGCGCATGCGCAAGTCACTTTATTCCCTAGGCAGTCCATGCGGTACTGTACGGCCTGCTGAGAGGGCGTACAGTCAGCACTTTACGCGCAGTGTGGTGAAAACAGTAATATATATATATATATATATATATATATATATATATATATATATATATATATACATATATAAAATCAGAATATTAAGTAATAATTAATACATTTCAATATGGCGTTTTTCCGACAAAAGAGTGGGTCAGGTTTTGGAACTGATTCAGTTATACTCAATTAATTATCGACATAATTGCCTTCCAGTCTTTTTCTCTATTCAACCAAAAAAATCGTTTCGCGCTGTAGGAAACAATAAACCCAGTTTATAGTGGAACTAGTTCTCAAACCTGACCTGTGTTTGTATTGGAAAAATGACAATAGTGTTTAATATAACCTTCTCTTGCGATTGGTTATTTAATTAAAGATGGGTGAGGCAGAATGCATACTTTTGTATTGGTATACAATAATTTTGTATTGGTATAAATCTTTTTGTCGGAGTCGCGTTAACTATTGTATATTTAAAAGAAAACTACAGATACAGAAAAACTATAAAATTTATGCCTTCAATAACATTCTGTGTTTTTCTTTTAAAATAACTCTCCAATCAATATTATAATATTGCGAGTGTTTATCTACATACACTCACTTACGTTGCTGCATCAGTCGGTATTGAATTTTTTTCAGTCACGCAATTCCATAGTACGACGTTTAAATTCTATTCCAAAATTTCATTCTAAAAATAAACATCTATTCATAATATATCGACTTTAAAAACATATTTCTTCCACTTCTGCACATAACCTCGTCTAAAATTTAATTTCAAAAACAACCGATCTCTCAGGGATAATCCCTTGCGATGATCTCCTTTCAGCTTCAAACTCAAGAGAGAGAAAAAATAACAAAAGACCCCAACCCCTCGCGACGCATCTTTTAATTGACAAACCACCCAAAACATTTCCATATTACGCCCTCACACACAGCGCCGTTTCTCCATCGCGTGGGCGAAACTGTAGCGCGCAGAAGAGCGGAGATCCGCTGAGAATCTCTCTTCGAGCGCTCGCTACCAGTTGCGTCGCAACCAGTTGCACGGTATTATACTCGCGCGCGCGCGCACGCACGGACGATAGCGAAGAGTGGGGAAGAGCGCAGAGTGGGTGGAAAATCTCGAAAAGCATAGCTCGTCACGCGCGCGCGCGATCATCATCTGTTTACCTCTTCCACTTGGGCGAGCACGAGTGCGCGGGGTGTATAGGCACGAGAGATATCTCGGAATGCTGGGGGAACTGCAAGTGGATGGAGTTTTTGTGATTTGAGAAGTGAAGATTATTCGTAGAGGTGGGGTGGAGGGGAGGAAAAGCTGGTGTAAAAGGAGTAGCCGTATTAGGGATAATGCTTTGTCGATTGTTCAAAACTCTTTCCATGTACTTTTATGAGTTTTGACTGGATAAGATCTTTAGTAAAAGAAAGTTTAGTATGGCGTAATTATTTTTAATACCGATTGATAAAATAAAGAAAAGTATTATATTTACGAAAATTGCTATAATTTTAAGGAGAATTGCTATTTTTTAAGTTTGCTACATTTTGTCAAATTATATATGAAATTTTTAATATATAATTACGACAATAATTCTTAGAGAAATAATTATTTTTAGCTAGATGATAACAAAATTATTAAGCTCGTTAATAAATGATGAATAAATAAATATATAAATAATGAAATAAATAAACAAATAAATAGTAATAGTATTAGTAAAAATCAACAAAAAGATGCTATTTTGTTTCTTACGCCTATGAAAAAAGTTGTTATTTAAGAGCTCATTCGGAAAAATAGTTTTACCATTGGGTGTACCTATGTATTAAAAGGAGCGTCTACCAAAATGTTGGCTGCAGTGTATAATAAATGAACTCGTACCGATCAACAATGTCTTTTTATTTAAGGGAGAAAACTTTTATCAGCACTTAAAAAATATAAAAATATATTTGATTATAAATTCTTTTAATTTAAATAGACATTCTAAACTTTTTTCACTGAATAATAGTATAAATACTGGTTACTTTAGTTTATTTTTTAACAAATTTCACTTACCAAGGCAACTTTGAGAGCAATTTTTATTAGATTGATTTAAAACATTTAGGATATCTTTAGAATATATCTTTTCTCCAAATGAGTGTATAAAGCTGATTTAACAAAATTTAAAATATTTAATTGTATGTATCTTTGATTATTTGATAATTATCAATATTTTTTGTAGACAAATCATTGCAACTTAATTTCGTTCAGTTTATGTGAATTATGCTTATCTAGAAAATACACATTCTGAAGGTATCCTAAATTTTGATAAAAAAGAGCAAGCTTTATACTTCATACATGTATGGATATATCAACTCTCTGTATGTATAAATAAGTAAATAAGTTTTGCAGTTTTTAAGCTAAGCTGAATTGTACTATTTTCAGGGGAAAAAAGCACATTGCCTACTTACTTTATCGGTTTATATTTTTGATATATAAATACTGTTACAAAAACAGACCGCTACAAAATATTTTTTAGTGATTCTTTAATTATTATAATACAAATAGAAATTATAGACATATTAATATAGACATTTATACATTTTATGTTACAGTTATTTTTCGCGTATTTTTTCAAGCTTCAACAATGGTTTGTTCCCTTAAAATAATTAATAATTAAAATTAAAATCAATAAAAGGATTATGAATAATACTAGAAACCATTCCTTTTCAACAAAATAACACAATTTTTTATTATTGCATCATAATGGAAGTATCAAGAGAGCATTTCATATTTAATTCTCTAGGCTTTCATGAAACCACTAACCAAAAAGCGTTTTAGCAGTCTTTTAGACTTGAAATGAATTAAACCACATCTATTATAGAACAAGTATATTTAATAATGATAATGTTTAATAATGTATAAATTTACTTTATGCAAAAGATTTAGAAAAAATATATTTCATTTATTAACTTATAAAAACTATCAAAAAACAGATGGACATATCCTTTAAGAGGAGGCCGTATCTACTGTCTTTGTCTAATTACATTTGTGCTATTTATTCAAATAGTAGTTTATTAATTGAAAAACTAAGAGTCGTCTCTAATTCTTCGTAAAATAAGGAATATTTTGAGACCTAAGAAAATATTTAACATTATTTCCTTTCCGAGAATACTTTGAAACACGAAAATTGATATTAGGTTTTGCGTTTCGAACTATTCTCGGAAAGAAAATAATGTCAGGTACTCTTTTTGGTCTCAAAATATTCCTTATTTTATGAAGAATTGGGGACGACTCATAGTTTTTCAATTACCAAACTACTATTTGAGTAATTAGCAAAAATGCAATTCGACAAGGATAGTAGATACGGCTTCTTCTTAAAGTTCAACGCAATGAAGCATTACAAAAAGAACATACATAACAGCCAACTCTTGTTATCACCCCTCTCGCCATTATCTCCAATTGACCATATGAAATCTCGGAATTCAGATAACGACAGCGCGCTCCGCCCCCTCCTTTCACGGCTGACGATCGGAATCGGACACTCCAAGTCGAGTGTAGGATTCGCGCCCCCGACACCCCGCTGCTAACTGATCATCCTCGATTGTCTCGCCGCGTGAGCTGCATCCGCGCGACATTGGATGTCGTTAGATGCAGGCACCGAGCGCGCGCGTGTTAGCAAGATATTCGAATTATCGATCGCCACGTCACGCGTCATGCATACACATAGGAGTTTGCGACTAGCTGCGACAGTTGCGTTTCGAGTGTATAATCTGCACGACTGTGATCTAATTTAAATACGGGATAGAGGAGTTTGGGGCGGTCTTGACGATGGTTGAGACGTGGCGTGAGAAGTTCTCTGTGTGCACGCTCGACGTTAAAAACATCTGGTCGAATTTGTTTGAAATTTTTATTTCAAACAAATTCCACCAATATATGCATGATACTAATGCAAAAGATATGGTGAATCTATGTAAATGTAATGGCAATTAGTATTATTTTATATTAAAGCTATTTTCCGTATAAAAATAATTTACACACAAAATAGCTCTAAGTTTAACTTCTGCCGTGCGACACATTACACACACATTTTTTGTAATGAGAGTATCTTAAAATTTTCTTACTTTATGAAACCGTTATTTTATTTTTAGTTTTCTGTTGCAATGTAACCTAAAAAGATTGCGCGGTCAAGTGAGATAAGTAATATTTGGTTTTAAAATAAGGATAGTTTTCTTATTTGCTCAAAAAGAATAATGAGGTTATTATCTGTTAAAATAATTTTTTCTTATTTTTATTGTAAATTTTTTATACTAATAAAAATTTCAGAAGCATAAAAGTAAGTAATCTTGCTATATATACTTAAATGAAAAATGCTCATTAAGAATTTATATTTTTGATCATTTTTCTTCTTAGTAAAGCAGCGATCAGATTATAGTAACATAGATGAAAATAGCTGCAGACTTTGAAAATGAAATCTGAAATGAAAATGGAGGAAAGCTTATCTACACTTAAGTCGAGTAGCTTTGCTCCTAATAATTTAAAATTTCAAATCAGCTTTTCAACTCTCAGTCATACGTAATACTACTATAATTATACTTGTCAAGTACTTTCAAATGATTCATATTAGTACGAAGATTTAGAAGCAGATCATCTAAAAATATACATGGGCGTTGAAAACGGTTTTAAAATCCTTGACTAAAAACATTTTCCAGCTCAAGGAGTTTTATAGATTCTTTTTATTTTTCAAGCAAATTACAAATTGTTCATTACAAGTCGTTAATGAGGTTCATCTGGTTAAGGAATTAATGAATAGTTTTTAATGAAATACTGATAAATATAGTTCCCAAAATGATTCAGTTAAATTTTCGGAAGATAAGGATACCTAAGAAGCGAGATATTAATATTTTTATTTTGAAACATTTAGCGTGGAGTCTTATGAGAAATCCCACTGTTTTTATTTTCATTTGCATACTTCTAGTTATAGAACTAGAGGAAGAGTTTTTCTTGAAAATTTTTCTGTTATAATATTTGTTAAATATTTATTGAACTTAAAAATATGCATTGAATGCTTCTGAATGTAAAATACATTAATTGAAAAGAAAAATTAACCTGAAAATCAGAGTCAAATTAGTGTTTGTATTAAACTTTTTATATATAAATAAGATGGATATAGTTACTTGAATTGTATGTATAATCGTATTTTCTTATAAATTTATTTATACAAAAGCTTAAATGAAATATACTTCGCAAACAAAAAAATTAAAAATAGCACATTCATTTTGACCAGCTATGTACCAGATGAACCTCCTTAAAAGGTCCCCCCCCCCAATTCATCTTAATATAAGCAATATTTTTAAATCTAAAAAAGTGCCTAACATTATTTCCTTTTCGAGAAAACTTCGGAACGAAAAACCTAACCTCAATTTTCGCGTTCCGAAGTTTTCTCGAAAAGGAAATAATGTTAGGTACTTTTATAGATCTCAAAATGTTCCTTATATTAAGACGAATTGGGGTCAACTCTTAGTTTTTCCATTAACAAACTACTTTTTGAGTAAATAGCAAAAATGTGATTAGATAAGGACAGTACTTAGATACGGCATCCTCTGAATACTTTCATCTTGATTAAGAAACTTCGTCTAAAAGCGTATATTTTTAAAAGGAATTTCATTACGATAAAGTAAAGCGTACAGAAAGAAAGATGCTAAAATGCAACTCTTTAAAAACACAATTAGCATCCAATTAACCTTATAATTATCAGTGACAAGTAAATTATTTAAAGCTGTAAAAATGGTCTTTGTTATTCCGTCTTTCTCTTTTTTGATCCTCACCTTATATAAAGTCCTTTATAATGCAAATCCACGCGAAACTTAAATTTCTTTTTTATCCTTCATTTCGTCACACCGTTTCTATCCAATTATATTTTTAATTTACATTTCTTCCGCTGTCCTTATTTTTTAGACCTTTTTATCATTTCATTTCTTTTCTAATTATTATAGTTTTATTACATTGTATTTCTTTGTCTTTTACTTTAATACATATAATTTTGTTATACAGTAGAACCTCCAGGCACTGTGAAACTCGGGACTAACTATCCACTGGCAATGTGAATTTGTACCAGTCAATCAGCGTCGAGCACCAGGGCCGTATCTACGTCGTAATATTAACTTTCCACGGTATCATTCCCATAATCAAATATTATCAGTACGATTGGCTTCGATACCATTTTTATAAAGAAACTTTTTATAAAAATCTATATAAAATTATGCAATTCCTTTTTACAAATTTTTCTATTACATTTTTTCAGTTTAAATATTTTTAAAAACTTTTTTTATTAAAATTTGTTGGCTTAAACCTTTGTATGAAACTTTTTCTATCAGATTTTTTCGGTTTCAATCTTTTCATAAAACTATTTCCTTAAAGTTGGGCCGTGGAGCCCCGCACATACGTAAAACCGGTCCTAGAAAAATCACAGTGCCGAAAAGCTCCTCATTCACAGTGCCGGGAGATTCACAGTGCCGTGAGGCATGCCTCGTCTTCACTGGCAGTTTAATATAGTGTCTCGCTTAAACTTTCAATATCGAATAACATTTATGTTGTTTAGAAAAGTAATACTTTTTTAGTATGAAAAAGTAGAATAAACAAATCTCTACACAATGAACTCTTTAACAATTACTAGCAATTATCACTGTAATGTTATTTAATACGAAAGTTAAAGCCAGACGCTACTAAAATACCAATGAAGACGAGGCATCATAGTGCCTGGAGGTTCTACTGTATATACATTTTAAGTAATAATACATGATATATCAGAAGGTCAAAGAGGTGGAAGAACGAAAAAGATAAAACGTGCAAGAAGCTGCTATTGATATTCCATGAATATTTTCGTTAAAGGAAAATATAATTCTCTCCTAGAAAATAAATGCCAATATTTTCTGTAGTAATAATTGCAGTCTCAACCCACGCGTAGAAATAAATTACATGTAAAATTTTGATATTTATTGATGCTAAAAGAATATAAAATTTTTGATTCCTAGAAGAAAACTGCATAAACTCAACCATCGTTTAGAGTATAAAAGTACATGAATTTTAAAGAAGAATCGATGCTTTTACGGTTAAGAAAAGTTTAGTAAAGTTCGTAAACTTAGTCTGACTGCGTCTGTAATGCGGTACAAGTTACGCTTTGCCGTTGCATTGTAGGTACAGAGTGCCAATGCATATTTTTAACTTTATACTGCTAGTAAGAACATATTCAATTTATATGTTCTTATTTATATTTTCTCGATTCGAATTTTTATTGTTATAATAAGTTATACAGTCATAGTTATTCGTAACTTGATAATTTATATTAAATTAAGAAAAGTGTTCTACGTATGAGATCAAAAGCGCTTATATTATATTTGTTGCATAATACAATTAACACATAATAATCCATAAGTAAATTCATGACGCTGTATATAGATAAATAAACAGGCATCGATACATTTTTCTTTTGTTCAATTAAACTCTATATGTGAAGAATGTTTAGTTAGTTTCAAAATTTGTTGAAAGGTTTAAATATGATAAAAAATTATGTATGCATTCATAAATACTGCAGAATAAGTATATTTTGACACGCATCCAGAATTCTGGGAATTTGGCATTCATGTTAAAAATTACTACTTCAATGCAACTAAATAGGTATTAATGTCACTTCACTCTCTACCACGGTGCACACTATTAAGGAAAGGGTTAATATTTGAAACTTTTATATTTTTCTACACTAGGTATAGCCTAAATTTTGTTATGCGTTTATGGTATGATTTAAATACAATTTTTTTCCTGAAATATTAATGAATTTTGATTCATAATTGTACAAAAGATGGTTTTTTAGAAAATATATAAGACTTCTATAAAATGAGTAGTGTAACAAGCCACTATAATATTTCTAACAATATCCGTGGATTACTCTCTATTCAAACAAAACAGTAACATGCTTTACAAACCTTTATTAGCGCTCAATAATATTTTATTTCTATAGCCATCATACTTTTCTTCCTAGTTATCAAAAGACCATGTTATTGCTGCCTGTCCGAACCCACAACAACAGAGTGTTTCCCATCGGCGTAAAAATGATTTAAATGCAATTAGATACATATTATTATATGTAAACCGCAGCATATACGTATATACACCTTTGTATTGCCATACCAGAACAAGACTGTGCCAACGAAAATAAAAGCCCTTCATATACCTCGAAAATTGGTTAAAGAAATTTGAGATACTACCTATTATACAATAACAAATTTTAAATAAAAAATTGAAGATATACAATATAGAAGACAGAATTTTGAAATGAAATAGTTTTTTGTGGTACTGAAATAGGATCTAAGAGGAAAATAGTTCATAGAAAAAGCCATTGATGCACATTTAAAATTCGATATAAAACTCTAATAGAATAATAAAACTCAAGAATAATAATGTGATTTCATAAAAAATTAACATCTCTTGCTTGGTTTTATAAAATCATAGAATTTTAAGTTATCATAGTCTTGTTCTTGGGGTGTAATAAAATTGAATGAATACTTTGGATGCGTTAAGACATGTAATAATACATTTACACACAATGTATATTATGCAGTGTTATATGATTACACAGATATATTAACGTAGTCGATTATGTATACTAGCACAATTATATTATTACGTGTTGCGCTGAAATATAATTATGCACCATGGTATAATAATATGGGAAATTTACCTAAAAGTGGAAGCTTACAATGCTTACATGTTTTCGAAACATAAGAAGCTGAGAACAGGTAGCTGCTGTTTATAAACTATTAAAGCTATTACAAATAGTTATTTCCTCTACATTTACCGAAAAAACTCTTTATTAAAAGTTCATTTACAAAGGTATGGGTATTAAACATAGCTAAAATATCATTACCCCGATTTGTCGCCAATTTGGTTATGGCGCAGCATACACCGTCAAATTTTAATTAAATAAAATGTTAGAAACAGTAAAAATTATTTTTTAAATAGTAACAATTTGGTAAATTGAAATATGTTTTCTATGAATATAATGAAGACTTTTCACCATTTAGTAAGGCTTAAACATGCTTATTTCCCTTAGATCTTCCCTAGCCCATTCGATGACTTTTGTTTAATGTCCAAATTCACTTGCCGTATACGGTATAGGACATAGAAAACAAATTTCAATTTACCAAGTTGTTACTATGAAACAAATTTTTTGTACTCATTCTAACAAATATTATTTAAGTAAAATTTTAAGGTGTATGTTGCGCCTCAAGGCAAGATCATTATTTCAGCTATAACACAACAAAATACGAGGGTAGTTCAATAAGTCTTTAGAATAAAGTATAAAAACAATTTTTTTTGGGTAAATTTTTTTTTATTTTTCAACATAATCTCCTTGGAGCTCTATACACTTGGTCAATCGCTTTTTAAGTTTTTTTAATCCTTCAGAAAAGTGCGTTTTTGGAAGTTCCTCAAAATAAGCACTTACAGAGGCAATGACGTCTTCGTTGTCCGTAAATCTCTGTCCACCGAGCCATTTTTTCAAGTTTGGAAATAAGAAAAAGTCACTGGGGGCTAAATCTGGTGAATACGGTGGGTGTTCGACCAATTCGAATTTTAGTTCTTCAATTTTAGCCATTGAAACGAAGCATGTGTGAACTCGGGCGTTGTCGTGATGAAAGAGAATTTTTTTCTCGCCAAATGTGGTCGTTTTTTTTTAATTTCTTCTTTCAGCTGCTCTAATAATGATGCATAATACTCACCAGTAATTGTTTTACCCTTTTCCAAGTAGTCAATAAGTATAATTCCACGTGCATCCCAAAAAACTGTAGCCATAACCTTACCAGCTGACTTTACGGTCTTTGCCTTCTTTGGAGCTGGTTCGCCTGTGGAAATCCACTGTTTGGATTGTTCCTTTGTCTCAGGAGTGTAGTGGTGTATCCATGTTTCATCCACAGTCACAAATCGACGAAAAAATTCCTCAGGATTCCGACTTATGCGCGCCAAAAGAGCCTCAGAGGCGACCACTCTATTGCGTTTATTCTCAGCTGAGAGCAAACGCGGCACCCATCTTGCCGATAGCTTTTTCATGCCTAATTTTTCATGTAGAATTGAAACAACTGCACCTATAGATATCCTTGTGGCCTCAGCTAACTCACGCACTTTTAATCTTCTATCCTTCAACACCATATCGTGGATTTTATTGATGATTTCGGGAGTAGTTGCTTCTACGGGCCTTCCTGAACGTGGTTCGTCACTTATTGATGTACGACCACGCTTAAATTCATTTACCCAGTTATAAACCGTTACTAAGGCAGGGGCAGATGTGCCATGAACTGAGTCCAATTCATTTTTTATCTCATATGGAGTTAAACCCTTTAAATGAAAATGTTTAATTACCGCTCTGAACTCGTTTTTTTCCATTTTTCTTAACAAGCAATTTTTTTTTTTCAATTGGTTATAAAAACACGTAAACTCAGAAGATGTGGACTGTGACTGCACCATATATCTAGTCGGGAGTGGTGCTGACTGAAAACAGATGATTTGGAGCGATTCGCGCGCCATCTGTTGGTCATTCTAAAGACTTATTGAACTACCCTCGTACGTAAAGAAAAAATCTAACTCTGATAGTTTAAAAAATTAATAACCCAAAGCTACCTGTTTCTAGCTTGATAAATGGTCATACAAAGCTTCCACTTCTAGGTAAATGACCCATATAAGCATACTTGATAAATCCACAATTACAAGTAACGACCTATACACAAACTCTAAATTCCCAGAAAGCATCTCAATCATCATTCTCACTCCCTTGCTTTCAATTTCAAGCCCAATTCGCCTTACAATCACACCCAATCAAGCATCACCCGTTTTTACCCATCACCCCGACGCGACACCTTCCACCCTTAACTGTCTACAAATCCTCTCGTACACTCCACACCACGTATAGACCATCGACTCTCTCGATTCTCCATCTCCTACTCGCGCAAAATGTACAACCACGCACACGCCACCACCCTTGGCGCACTTCCTCTCTCTCTCTCTTTCTCTTTCGCCGGGTGGCGGTCGCGGTGCGCTACACCGTGCACGCAGCTACACGGCCACGCCTCCCGCGCGCGTCTATATAAGCGTCTAGCGGAGCGAGCGGCGCGTCACTCGCACATCCGTACTTGAGCCGCACGCAGAGCCACGAGAGAGAGAGAGAGAGATAGTAGACTGTAAAGTATATACATAGGAAGTAGAGTATACACAGTTGGCAGGAGTTAGAAATCAAGGCTACAGGTCGGTAGGGTACTTTTCGCTAGAAGACCGCAGCGTTTGGACGAAGTTGTTGCGCGAGTTTTGCGCGTGAGTTGTTGCGGATTTTTCACGCCGAGAAGGGAAGAGAAGCAGGAAGAGGTAATAATGAAGATCGGTCTGATCGGGCTCGTCTGCATCGGCTTCTTCGTGCTGGCCGAGAGCGTCAGCGCCGGTCCGTACTTCGACGACGGTGAGAGAGGCTCTGCTACTTCTGTTTTTACTTGTTGTTCTCTGTGTGTTGTTTTCTCGGGCGCTTCTTGGCGAGGATCTTTTTTTTTATCGCGGAGAAGCTTTATAATTGCATCTTGGAGAAGGAGTTTGAAAGGAAAATTGTAATTTGGAGGTGGATTGTAGAATGTCGTGGATGACTAAAAGAATAAGTGGTGCAATTTTGAGTAAGTCGGAAGCTGCTTTTATAAGTAAATTTTATTAAGTAGTTCATAGCATTTAATGGCTCGAAGGAGTTAATTGTTATAAATATAAATTGATTAATAAGCAATTGGTTGATTAGTAAATTTTTACACTCGTATCACTTTTTTATTAATACTTGAGACAATTTTTTAAACCGTTTTTCTGAGATACTACTTTGTTGATAGGATATGTAGCTTTTTTATTTCTGCCCGTAAAATTGAAATTCTTACCCAAATGACATTATCGCTCAGATCAACTTCCGTTCAAAGAACCTCACTCGAAAATCAAACGGTACGGCGATGTAAACCTGTGTAATATTTTCTTTTGGGATTCTGTATTATCGCAATTCGTTTATTTTGCTTATATTGCCTTTTTTTCCTTTGCGAAGTATTGTGCACAATTTAGCATTGGTCAGATATATTTATATATAATTTGACCAATACTAAAGTGTGCACAATTAAAATGTGTACAATTCTTATGTGCATGAAACGCACTATGCCTTTATACGTGGCGGGACAAATGATTGTTGCGGAGCGCAGTGGATTGACTGTTTGTAAATGCGAAGACGAGCGCGATCAAGTGGATAGTGTCCGGGTTTATTCGGACGAGGAGTGTGTTTATACAGTTACGATTGTGGGTGTTTCTAGCGAATCAACGGTGCTGAAGTGTTAGTTTACCGGTTTATGTTTACCGATAGTACAAAATCACGAAAGGAGAAGATGCATAGATTGAAATAGCATTTATTAGTATCAATTGAACGACTTTGTATTATAATATTGTTGAACGTAAAAAATAAATCGAGTTATAATTTATAATATGTGTTCAGATTTAGGTTGAAAACGATACATATTCCCAATTATTATTAACATGCAAAGCTGCTTCGCGTCACTTTTCATTTATTTATTATAAGCAAAAAGAAAAATAAATAACTGTATATTTTATAAATTTATTTTTAATCAGAATTCTTTAATTTAAACTTTAATACGATCTAATCGCTCGATGTTTGATATTACTCGAATTGACAATCAAATTCAGAAATATTTATACAATATTATTATAGTCGGTTATTACAGTATAAAAATGTATTACATATGTTTATTCAAAATATCTGTTACCAATATATTTATATATTCTTACTTCTTATGATGATCTGCAAGAGGAAAACATTCGCTATGTGATGAGATATATTTTAAATTAAATTACTTTTTATTTTAATAATATTTATATAACATAATTGTAGCACTGTTCTTTAATTGCTTACTCGTTTGCTCGTTAATGCATTTCAAACAAATTTATAAAGTGGCTTTGAAATTCATATTGGTTTCATATTAGTTTTACGTGCTTCCTTGAAAAACTTTTGCAGACAAAGTCGTATAATCTCGTTTACCTTGCAAATAAAGCATTTTTGAATAGACGTGAAAAGATGAAAAAAATGAAAATGAAAAATAAACTTCTTGTGCTCTATGCGTATATCCATCAGAGCATATACATTTATTAGGCAATATTTTAAAACTAGTTTGACAAGAACTACAGGTATGCTGTTTATAAAGTAACATTTAAAAATGATATTTAACGATAACCTTGTATAAAAATATATATAATCGTTACTGTTTTATGGAGCAATAAAGAGCACGAATAAAAATTATATCGCCTATTTATAAGCTTTAGAGCATTTTCATTAAAATGTAAGTAAATGGATATTGTTTTATTCTTTAAAATAATATTTATTATAAACCGTTATAAAAATTGATAGGTACCTTAAACGAAACTAAAAAATGAATCACGATAAAAATCGATCACCAGTTGCCGTAATAACCGAAAATTTAAAGTAAATATTAATAACATTTTTTTCTGTTATTATTTTCATCCAAACGCCATTAAATCACAAAAACTAATTATTTAAACAAGCAAAATAAATTTAATAAATAAGTCTACTTTGTCCATATTTCCAGGTTTTAATGTTTGCACTAATGTGCTCGATTAAAACATAGGGAATTAGTAAGTAAAATTAGTAAAAGTTTCAAACATAGAAAATACTTTTTTTTCTCTTTGATCGACAAAACAAGCAAAACTATAAACCAATGAAACTTAATTTGCAGTTCGAGAAAAGTGTAACTTGTAATTACTCGAGTATACAATTGTGAATTGATTTGGCGTTATAACGCTCATCGAAAAAGTAAAAAGTATATTTCCGTGTGTAGATTCCATACAAAAATGAACGTCAGTTTTTTCTTTTAAGAATATAACATTCCATTTTTATACTAATTTAATTTACTAAGACACAAATATAAATACTAAAACAAATAAAGACCAACACGAGCCATTCTCAAATGGACTAAAGTAAATGTTCAGACAGAAATTAAAACGAAAATAAACATGAGTTTTTTCTTTCATTCATTCACAGACAACATACATTCCCGCATATCTCGCGCGCCTTCCTAACGCAGCAACAGCAGCGTCAATGAGGATTCTCCGACGCGCGCAGTTGCGTTTCCACGATAGGCCCCCGGAGAGCCCTTTCATAATAAAGTTCTTTTGAACTCATTGAATAATGTAGATTATAGCGTATAATATTGCCCAGGCGAAAGTATAACTCGGCGACTCGAGCAAGGATTACATTTGAAATTGTGCGTTGCTGTGTAGTCGAGTACTATTTTTGCCTGATTGTGGTTTCTTTTTGATGGAACTTGATTGAGGGCATGGTTGGCGTTAGTCGTAATGCTACATTGAAACATTTTGGTTATTCATTTGTGTTTATGATATATTCTTATTAGTTCGTTATTTTACTGAAACGACAGTTAATTAAAGGTACTTCCTGGTGAAATTTAAAAAATCTGTACTATTTATTTTAGTCAACTGGAATTTACTTGGGATGTTTGTCATCATAATATGAAGTTGTACAGTAATTTTCGAACATCCTTAGCCAGTAGATTTTTTGAAATTCTTTAGGATAGTGTGCTATTTTTTTTATCAAAAATGAAGTATACGTGAGAAATAGTTCTTGTATTGTGTATACTACGTTAACGTATAGTTCGAAAAATTAAAAAAAATTCTGGCATTCTAAACTCATCATATAGCTAAAGAAAATACATATACTTTTAGTTTTGTTTTTACTAGACAGTTATTAGCCATTAATAATGTATTTGTTGCAATTTATGGCTGATTATTGGCTATTAATAAAATTGATTGCTACCATGGATGGTTTATAAAAAACTACATTATATTATCAACATAAAAGAAAAAGCGAATATTATTAATAAATAAGTTAAATTATTAAAAATCAATCAATATTTCCAACGGTAAAATCCACCAGACTTAAAAAGAGAAAATCAATCAACCAAAGCATTTTCCTTCTAACAAGCCAAATAATACCCACACACATCCCAACAAATCCAATAATGCAATCTCGTTAATTGACCATCTCAATGTCTTACTCGAGTACACCTACATCCCGGCTTCTAATCACACAAACGAGAGCACCGACCGCCTAAAAATACTCCCCCGAACAAACTTAGCCGAACAGCAAGCGAAAAAAAAGGAACGGAAGGAACGTCTCGCGAGAGTTAACAAAGGACGGGAGGGATGAAATAAAATTTCGATTTACCCCCTCGCCAACGAGGAAATGAGCTCGAGAAGAAGGAGCCATGACAATTTCCGCCGCCCTCGGCGTGCTTTGCAACTCTTTTTGCCGCGAGCACGCGCAACGGGAAAACGAGAGCGAGAGAGGAACAATAAAGAAATGAGAGCCAGTGTTCAGGTGCTGGCACAATTCCGTAACGGATTACAAACTAATTAGCACAAGAGCCTTGATGAAAATGCAAGGATAATTTGATTCTCAGTGGAGGTGAAAAAGACTTGTTTATTTATTTTAAAAGACATTGTACCAAAAAAACACGCTTCGTTTAAATAAATATTGTCTTTCAATATTTTTGAGCTCGATATTGGTTTGAAAAACAATCTCTTTTTATATTATTTTTACGTAGGCGTATTGAAATAATGTAAATATTGTTTCATGTTGATGTAGTTGGATTTAAGATAGGAAACTGGTAACAGATTGTTTTTAATATAGAATGAATTTTCTTGTAAATGTGTTAAACAATTATTTAAAACTTTTAAATAAGATAGAATTATGATAAAATTCGTCACTAAAGCTTTTCTAGTACTTAGTATATATAGTTTTCTAGTATATAATATATACATGTAATTAAATTGTCCGATGTAATTTCTTATCAATTCATTGACATTTAATTTATGATAGCATGACAAATTAAAAGCACCAAAATATTTTCAGACACAAATAAGCTTACTGACTATTGAGTACATCCGACGACATTAAATGAACTTCAATTTCCACAGATAAACACACGAACCCATCCAAGCAACCTCTCCTCCATTCACTCGCCAAAGTAACGTTCATTACATTCAGCGAACGCGCGCGTAATCTCGAAAACCCTCTTTACAATAAATCGAATTTTACGAGTAACTCCGCGCGCGAAATTTCCCCCACCATCCAGTCACGAGAGGAGAACCGCAACGACGACGTGCTTCCGCGGGCCGACGCGCGATTTTAATCGCGTCTTCGTTTTTCTCCGCGTTATTGACAAGCGCTGCTGTTGCCGCGTGCGGGCACGAGGTTTATCGCGGAAGCGCGGCTGCTTCCTGCCGCCTTCGGGTGGCCGTAATAAATTTAAATGGATGTATAATGAGTGGGCGTGAACGGGTGGATAAGTCGGTGGCTAAATATAGATGGAATGATGAGATGTGCCTTTTTATACTTTGATTGCGGTATTTTTAAATGCTATATTTCTGTGCATTTTTATTGATCGTTGCGCAATTATTCTCTGATTTATAGAAGAAAAATACGAGTGTTTTTAAAGACGCAGGCGATTTTCTTACGTAAGTTAAGCGAGATATATATCAGAATCGAAAATTGTAAAAATGTTCAGAAGGTGAAGAAGTAGACTTAAACATTTAGAGGTTTTGCGTGCATTTTGCCGATTTTTGTATGAAATTAAAAGTTTTTGAAATATTCCGTTAAAAGATTTGCCGTCTGCAGAAGTGGATCCATGTCCTTTTTTATTTTTATCATTTAGTACAAAAAATTTATAAAAGCAAAATTTATAAAAGTCTTAACATTAGTTTTCTCGATCTTAGACGTTATACTATAAGCATGAAAAAAGATCGTTATAGATAAATTTAAATTTGTATAATACGTCAGATAAATAGATGTCTAAATCTATTAAAAATACATTAGAAGATGATTTTTATTTCTTATTTAGATATTTTCTAATTAAATATTTTCTTATTAAATCTTATTTTATCTTATTTAAATTTATTTTAATAATAGACAATGAATTTTGTTTTAATGTAAATATACGTTTTTCTTTTTGAATCATTATCGCGATAAATTTAAAATTATAAAAGAAACTTTTTATCTTGAGCTTAATAAACTTTAATAAGGCCAATAAATATTGTTACAAAAGTTTATCAATGTAACTTTAAATCGAAGTCGATAAAGTCTGAACTAAACGACTAATATGTGTCAAACATAGTAAGAGAAATGGACAACTTTATGGGTCAAAAGTGATTAATAGATAGACGGATAAAAAGTGTTCAATAAGTTGGAGGAAAATACGACATCGCAGAAAGTGGCCGAACGTTCGTTTATATAATTCTTTTAAGATCTCGGAATAGATTCGAAAATTCTTCCTTTTCTTTTATAAATTTATATTCACCACGAAATAAATTATTCTTACGTTATTTACATTATCAAAAACAGTTTCTTATACTACAAGAAAAAACGTATATCTTACAATTTGTATCAAAACCAATTTTAGCTTAACCCTCTTGTAGTATGTCTAACCTGTTACAAGATACCTTAGAAGCTCATAAACAGGGATATAATATATTTAATACTGGCGCCTCCTATACATTAGGAAAAAAATAAGCCCGAGACTTTGTGAGATATACATTACCAGTGTCGAGGGACATATTTCTGGTTACTTTATTTTGGAAATACAATCATTGTTTAATTCAGAGAACCACATTTTCAGATAAAATTTACTGTAGAACATTATTTTGTCAGCCAAAATCACCTGCACAAGAGTATATATCATTTTTGTACCAGATCCAGAAGAACACGCTTGCAGACATTTTCAGGCTATCAAAAGTATTGGACTATCACAGTTACGACCATTTTTAGATAATCTACCAAAATCCGTATTTTTCTGAACGTACAAATATTTGTTTACCATCCACGAACCTCGTAAATATCATTATCTTCAATTCTACCGCAAAAAAGCAAAACCCACCCACTTATAATTTCATCAAGCAACAGGACTCGTAACGAGCGCTTCATCTCTCCACGACCCGACCGCAAAATTACCTCTCGATCTTTTCAACGTCCAGCTCAAAGTACCCCGTAATACACCGTCGCTCTCTCTCTCCGCTTCCGGCTCCTCTTTCCTCCCTTTCATCCCGTCCTCGTCGACCTCTCGACTGCCTAACCCAGCGGAAAACGAAGTCGCTATATCCGGTGGTCTATCTTCGTGTACCCCCTTGGCCGTGCGTATATAATGTGTAGCCCGGCGAAAGAGTGACCCGTCAGTCGGACGATCGTGGACGTGAATAAAAGATACAGCTGAGGAGCACAGGAGGCGACTTTTCCGACGGGACGGATGATCGAGGCTTTCTTCTTACTTTCGTTGCGGCAAGAGAATTTTTGGGTATCGCGTGCGGTGGATCGTATAAATTGCAGGAATGACGATGGTCGGTTCTTTGTGTTCTTGGGGAGAAAGGAGAATTGTGGGGTTTCTTTATTTTTGGGATGACGGATTGTGAATGGATTAAATCGCTCGCGAGGGTGGTATTGATATAAAGTGTTTTCGAGTGTGAAGACAATTTTTAGGCGAAGGTATGGCGGAAAACTCAAAATCTGTGGAAGTTCATTGATTGCTTTGAATGAAGGATGTTATAAAACTACGATCTTTTGCCCACCATTATAATTTTGGAAACGTGATGATGTCACCTTCCCATTATATTTTATTACTTTTTAAAAGTTTTTGGAGTATTTTTTGCGTTAGAAAAGCAGGGGTAGTAGAAAAAAATCACGGCTTCATCATCTTTGCTTTGTTAGACAAAATTTCACATATTTTTAACATTATTCTTTGTATGTTTTGTTTATGGATCATGCCATAATCATTTAAAGTAAATATTAAGTATTATACCAAATTGATTAGAATCAATATAAATATCGATTGCTCCATGCGCATTAGGTTTTGTACTTACTTATTTTTCACATCGAAGTAAAGAATTGGTAGTTCTCATTAGTTAAAATAATTATTTATTGGTCGGAATGGTTTTTTAAGCTTGACTTGATGGATTCTAATTAATATACTGAGTATTAGGAATATATGTATATACTGGTATATATGTATACATATTACAAATTTTTTTTTAAACCATTCAAATTTCTTAGTTAGTCAATAAAACGTCAAAATACACTTGACAAAGTGGTATATTATGGTCACATTTAATTCAACTCTGAAAAGGTTGAAGAAGTTCCTTTCTGAAATTAAACAACAATTGCAATAGAAATTTGCAAAATTAAAAATTTTAATTATTTTTCTATTGTAAATTAGATTAGAATAAATTTATTCAATTTTTTGAAAAATTAATTTCTACAAAATGTTTTATATTTAATAACATTTATAATATTACTTAATTTAATTTAATTTTATCACATAGCTTGTATTCTTAGAGCTTCAATGATCTTGTTCAATTATGAATATAAGTGCATTATTTTATAATTATTTTATTATCTAATAAAAAATTTCTTTCATCCATTTTAATGTAAAATCTTAAGGATATCTTCTTTATTGAAATGTAATATCCTTTGTAATGTACAGAAACATAGAAACACTTTTAACTTTTTTGAAGTGAATAAAAGCTCATTAGTTAATTAATTATTACTTAGTCTATTATTTGTAAATAATGAGACAACGTTAACACGACTATAAAGGCATTATATATTTATAGAATGGCTTATTTAACCTTGAACATGAAATTTTTATTAAACTTTATGGGGGAAACTTCATTTTCATTGAATACGGGAGAAGGAAGTTACGGTTTTAATCAAAATGGCTTTTACGAGAGCCTGTACTTTCTATGGTATATTGCATTCTAGTTCGCAACCAAGTTTTATCGATTTTCAAAAAAAGAAGATGCTCACTATCTCTACAGCATCTCGAAAAATAAACTCACGATAAATAATTTCAGGAAAAATATAAGTAAAAATTTCTGTAACATTTTGAATTAAGGAAAACGTTAAAATAGGTTAAAGATTTCTTAAGAACCGGAAAAATGATTTATATTTGGTGTTATCGAACATCATTTTGAATTTATGACTATTTGAATCTACTAAATTTAGAGGAATTAATATTGAGTAAATTGTCAACGGCCAAAAATTTCTAATCGATATCTAAAAGCTTCCTGTGTTGAAAGTAAAGTTCTTTAATACTTCTTTTATTAAAGAGCAGGGAAAATAGGGATACAATTCATGATAAAGTTTAAATTAAAATACATATTAAGTATAAACAGATGAAACTCATATACAAATAGAATTTAATTCAACTTAATCTTATTTGATTAAAGCTGTTATTTTGAGGCGATTATTACTTTACTGACAGTGAACTTATTGAAGCACAAATATTTCTTATTTTTAATAAATATGTACTATATGTTTTAAATAAAAATACAGTTATATTTTTACTTTTATTAATTTTTATAAAAATATTTTTATTATTATTTCTAATTTAAGTTATATTACCATTTTTATAATAAAAATGTAAAAAGAAATTTTTCATGATTCCCATTACCTTGAACTTGTTCAGAGCACTAAAAACTTTTCTACATGTGGGGAAACTACTTCCTTCGCAAGAAGTAAAATTTCTATGTCGAGTAACGCGCGTGACGAAATTTTATATTTTTGTTATAACTCGTAGAAACAATTTTAAGTTCATTTAGTTTCTTTCATTTCCTAACTTTCAAGTTGTTTATTTTATATGTATTTCTTATAAATAAAAGCAATATTGTATGTCATGTCTAAGTATGATTTATTGCACTAAAACAGATTGAATTAAAGGCATTTAAGAAATAGTTCTATCATTTAAATGCAGATCACGGAAAAACTTTTCTGGTTTCATATTTGTACACACCATAACTCGCAAATTATAATAAAAGGCCAGGAAAAGAAAAATACGTTTCTCCCCTTCATCATTTTCAAAATCCGTAACTACATATTATGTACCGGTTAAAAGAGAAAATCACATAAATCCCCTCGAACGCTCTACACCCCACAGAAACATATCTTTGAAAAACGGGCGCGGTAAGAATCAACATTTACACTGCTCCCTTTTCTACATGAGTGATTATACTGAAATGGATATTCTTGATGACATTTTTTTGAGGTGGCAGTCTTTGACACTACTTATTTTTTAGTTTTTGGAACTATGCATACAGTTGTATGTATCTGTAAAAATAGTGATTACTATTACAAATGTCATTGCATTACATTAAATTAAGACCTGATTTACATTTGCTGAAATCCTATGGTGATATCATAGGAATGTAATGTAATCTTCGAAATCGTTATGTTTAATCCACCTATAACTTTTTCTGTAATAGCCTATCGAATCATTCTGAAAATGTGCATTAGTCTTTTTATATAGTTTTTCAAAAATACTATCCAAATTACTTTAAAAAAAAGGAAGTTGTCCATGGATGCGTAGTAAATAGGAGAACGCTACATTTATAGAACTTCTCAAAATATGAAAATAAAAAAAAAATGATCCGGGGACGTGAAGAGAAATTTAAAAAAAGAGGATCATGTACGATTAAATCAGTGAAAAAATCAAGATTTTATCAGACATTCAGTAGAATTTCAGTAAAAATTGTTGTTTAAGTGCTTAATATTTTTATGGATTCTTTATGCTTATATACATTTTTTAGATGCCCCATTAACTTTTTACCTAGGGCCGTAAGAATACCCATGGGCACCATTCTTTGATCCTCACTATTTATATGACTCATTCTATTTAAAAATACCTTTTTCAATATTTAAATAATTTTTCGTCAATAAACAAAGGCTTTTAGCTATAACCTTGTTACTCCTATAAGATCAAAAACCAAATAAATCCAAAAATACAGATGTTAGATTCTCAGCACAAACAAACAAAAAGACGAAAATCTAAAACATCCCTCTTCACTAGAATCATCCATACACCCATAATCCGACGTCGCGCAGCGGGAGAAACGTGTCCCGCGAAAAAGTCAGATCCGAGCCGCTGCACGTGGCAACATAACGTCTGGCGTACGTACAGCCGAGTAAAAGTAGTGGCTTAAGGGAAGGCGACGGGAGAAATTAGTCTTGGGACTATACCAACGTTGCGCTTGTACACATATATATACGTATTTCTATCGTGCTGCGGAAGGAAGTGGCACGCGCGCTATTTTTCTTTCTTCCTTGCGAGCAAGCGCCCCCCTCCTCATTGTGCTCGGATTTCAGCGGCTTTGCTGCCGTGATTTTTATGTATTTATTTTTATTGCTGCGCATCGGTGCTCGCCTTCCTTCCTTTGTATTTCTGCGGGGTATAGGTGGTTTTAGCCGGGGATGAGGGATGCCGAGAAGTTCCTGCGGTGATTTCGAATCGAGCTTTGATATGTGCGTTGTGTTATTTGTGCTTCTTTTGTATGCAGACTTCGAGAATGAGGGGGATTTTCATGGGAATAAGAGATGATTTTACTCTTGTGTTTTTTGTTTTATAGAGTCTTAGTTTGAATGTGTGGCTTGAATTGTGGTTTTCGTAGTGTGTGTAGAAGAAGCTTGGAAATAAAACATTAGGAAGGAGAAACAATAGCGCAGAAATATTGATTATTTGCCCTCAAATAATAATCAATGATTTTCTCGCTACATCTGTATATTATATTGCAAAGCAATGTTTAAATGTTAGTAGAATAAACAACAAATATCATATATTTTGCTGTTTGAAATTGTTCACTGTAATATTTTATTTTGCAAATATGGCATTACTTTTATTTTATGGCTATATTATGTTATTTTTTATTTTTAAAATTTTTTTAAATAAAAACAATAGCATGAGATAAATATGAAAGGATAATTTTTAAAACAAGGCTGTCTTCTCTTATGCTTTATTTCCCCTATATATCAATGCCATTGGCATAATTCAATATCGGCTTGACGATCTATCATCGTAAACTTAAAACAACGACCATTCAGTTCAGCGCTTCGAATGCTCTAAAACTCTACACAGTTTTATTCCTGTCTTCTTACATAAGACTTTATTACATTTTATTTCGAAAATACAGACAACAAACTATTCAATCGACTATGTAACCGAGCGACGTATAGCGAAAATGCACATACATTTTTAAGTAATTGTTGTTTTATGCTTTTCCTGCTCAGATATAATGTAACTCAAAATTGCAATCCGACATTGCATTCAGAACGTATATTTTTACAAAAGCAATGTGCATCTTAATATATTTTATCATAATATTTTTCAAATTTTAAGACTTATAACAGTTAAAAAGTTTTTCAACGGTTTATTGAGATTAGTATTAAAATAATCGCTTAACAAATTTTATCACAGTCAAAATCCGAGTTTACCACTACATTTTCTTTATATCGCTACCATTTATTTTAAAATTACCTATAGAATATAAATTTATAATAGAATATAGAATACGCCATGTAAATATAATTATCTATCTTTCAAACACTAGTTCAGTATCACAGTTTATATTGCCTACATTTCGACGTCCCTTACGAAGGCTAGCACATTTCAGATTTCTCGAAAAATACTAGTTCTTGTCAGGAATCTACTCCGAAAATTAGCAATTTTCAGAATTTTAGACAAAAACTATCATTTTCTTAGAGGTTCTAAGAGAGCATTTGTATCAAGCAGAATTTCTAAAAAGTGCTAGTTTTTTGTAAGAGGTCTCTGAAATGAACTAGTTCTTTTTGAGAAATCTGAAATGTGCTGGTCTTCTTAATGGACGTCGATTTAAAATGGCACATTTTTATTTATATTTCTCATCTTTCCGTGTATTTAAATATTATTACTTTATTGACATATTTTCTATGACGCAATGATGCTGTTTACAAGCATAGCATTGTACTTTCACATTGAATTGTTGCCTTGTACTTTTCATCTATTTATAATTGGTCACGCTTTTCTCTTAATATAGATTGCGGTTATTAATAAATACACATAAAAATAACGTTTATTTATTACCAATCTAATATTATTTTATATCCTTTTTCAGAGGAAGATGCCCTTGCGTCGGACGCAGACTATTCGGACAATGCATTGGAGAATCTGATGCATGCCGTTCAACAAAAGTAAGCATACAATTATTCAATCTGAATATAAATAGTACATACCTGTGCATGCTGAATCCTCTGCTATCTATTTTTTTTTCTATTTTTTACGTAGTTTCTCGTGAGCGAAAGTGTATGTGCAAATAAAGTAAATCTTCTAATAACAATATAGAACTATTAATATAGAATATAAAAATCATTAACTAACACATCAATGACCTAATTTATTGTTTTATTTTTATTTTAATTATTCAGATTTGTGTGTAATGAGTTTAATATTTAATGAACTAATAATCACGAATGAAAAAAATATGTTAAACTATTTTATGTTAGTTGCTTACAATTATTAATAAAATGATATGAACTTTTACTTTCATGTGTGTTATGTCTGTATGTATAAACGAGTTTAGAAAAGTCTATTTCTGAGTAGAAATTGAAACTGATCTATGATACTTTTTGACGAAAGTATACAAAGTTTTCCATGCTTATTATATTCTATCAAGATTTCATTAGCGCTGCTAAAGTTACTATCTTCTTTTTTGAAAACATCAAGGGAGATGAGAAAGTGTAATAAAAATTCCTACCTTACCGGCATCACATTTATATTTTTTTCTCTGCAATAAATAAATATTTCTAAAAAAGCCATACTATGACCCCTGTATTCTTACCAGGAATATGTAGTTAACTTTTCAAAAGCTTTCATTATTATCTCTCGGAGAAAAATGCGTTTAAAAATTTAACTATAGCTGTATATTTTCAAACGCATTTTTCTCAGAGAGTGAGTAATTGAAAATTTATCTGTAAATTCAGAGTATGAGTACGGAGGGCATATTATGGCATTTTTTTAGAAATATATATTTATTGCAGAGAAAAAATATAAATGTGACGCCGGTAAGGTAGGAATTTTTTATTTCACTTTCACATCTCCTTATAACAAAGAGCAAAATTCTTAAACTTTCACTAAATTAATTTTCTTTTTGTATTTCATTTGTTGAAACTACTCTTTGATTGATGGCATCGTCCAATGATGACTAAGTTTTGTAATTTTCTGAAAATGATTAAATTAATTGATAAATCCTTTCAAAAGTGTGCTAAAAGTCTCATTTTAATGTAAGAAATAAAATTACGTATTTATATCAGGCGTAGTTTGAGTCTTAATATCAATTTATAGTAAAATAAATATTGAAACATTGAAATTATTGAGGAATAATTTTTAATTTACACAAAATTCTGATCAGTTAATAATAACTAAAATATGTCTGAAATAAATTCCAAGTCCGAATAGAAAATACGTTTCTCAGAAGAACAAAGTAAAAACGGCGTATCTGTTTTAAGGTTCAATTTTAGGTAAATCGAATCAATAAAAATATTTTTTACGTTATTACGTTTTATAAAAAAGTAGCTTACGAAAATACGACTAACGAAATAGAACGTAATACGTGAATTATTTGATTTTATATATTTTTAAAAATAATATAACAGTAATTATGTTTAATATATTTTTTTACTCGAAAAAGATAAGCGACTTGTAATTTCCTCTTCTTAAATATACTTACTTTTTACTCAGACTTCGTGAGATACTCGTTTTTTATTCAAAGCAAGGGATTTATTTTTTACATCGAAATGTGACTTTCAAAACAGTTTCAAGTGGAGCAATCACGATAAAGTCATCCATCGATGAATGGTTACAGCATTTATCATACATACAATACTTTTCTTATTGCAAAATCTCGGCACTTTTACCTTAAGCATATTTAAACTGATCATTAGCGCCAATTTATTTAACTTTACAACATTCATAAAACAAAAATTCATAGTTTCAATTTCCGCTCGGATCTCTTTCTTTAATTTTTTTTTCTTCTGAAAGCAAACAAAAAAAAGAACACTCAGAATCAAGAACAAATATGTTAGATGGATGTCTCGGTGTTACGTATCTCTGCCCAAAAAGATCCTCTCTCGATTTCCCTAATCTCGAATAGACGTGCCTCGTGGATCTCTATGTTCAGGCGCGCGTGCGTACGTCGCAACGGCAACTGCGATCACCGGCCCAACGACTGCTGCTTCAGCTCGAGCTGCCGTTGCAACCTCTGGGGCTCCAACTGTCGGTGCCAGCGGGTCGGCCTCTTCCAGAAATGGGGATAAGGAGATCTCCGTCTCGTGCCCGCCGCCACCGCCACCGCTTCTTCTTCTTCTACTACTACTTCTACTTCCTCTCACGACGGCTCCCTCCGCTCCTCCTAACTCCTGACTCTGCCCTCACCAGCTCTCTCACGGAGAGAAATAAAAAGTGTAATCTGTTGAAATGATAAAAAGGTGTTTTAGCTTTCTTGGGTGTGTGTCTGTGAGTGTGTGTGAGTGTGTGTGGGTGGTAACAGATTTCAGAGTTAAAGAAACTAAAACGCCTTTTTTGTAGAGTTTGTAATGATGTTTTGAGGTTATGTTCGTTTTTAGGTTACGTTGTGTTTGAGCTTTGATTTTGGGAGAGGATATTTTAGCGCATTTGAAGTATAGCGATTCTAACACGTTATTTTTCGCCGTGAATTCATCCTTCCTCTGAAATGTGTGCTGTATCTCAAACGAAAATGAAAAACGAAGAAAAAAAAGACGTAGAAATTCTCGATCCCGGCAGATTGTATATACTGCTTCGCGCAGTAAGCCAAAGAATCCAAAAGACTTGATCACTGATGATTCAAAGATGCGACTTCCGTGTTTGCCATTATAAATTGCTTATTGCGTTTGTTATTTCAATCAAACGTGAGTTTTTCAAATTATGTAAAGCTTTATATGAAATTGACGTGGCTAATTTATCGCGCGTACTAAAGCGTAACATGATCAGGGATATCTGCAGTTTAGCTCTGAATTGGAAGCTTTTGACAAAAATACTAGAAGTCTTAAAGAAATTAATTACAACTAGATATTTATTAGATATATTTTTCATATCTTTGAATTCTATTACTTATGTACATCGATTCTTTTATCAATAAACTTGAGTTTTCTGTTGGAAATAAATAGTTTCGTTTGTATAAACGATGTCTTAAAAGTTTATTTTTCCATTAACTCTACTGTTACACAATTGACGCAAATTGAATTGTACTTACCCCACTCTAACTTTGAATAAAAAAGGGCTATACCGTCGCTGTTACAAGAGTATCATCTTCCGAGTGCATTTCGACAACCACGCAGAACTATTAAGGCATCTCCTCCGTCTCGTATCTGTCTATCTCACCTCGACAGCTCGCGCCCTGTCCCACTGATAGCACATCCCAGAATTAAACTCCCTTTGTTTCCACCCTGCTTTCTCTCTCTCTCTCTCTCTGCGTATGTTTTCTTATATTTCCAAGCACCGCAGGGACGATGTCGCAAAAGGGCTAATGGTTATCGCGCCGACTACCCCCACAAACTCGAGACTCCGGCAATAGCTTTCCCCGCATACATAGATATATACGACGAACCATAATAGTGAACGTCGTCTTTGCAAACTTACCTGGCATATAATAGTTGAAGGGCGATCGTTATATACCTTGTACCTATAGAACACCCACTAACTATGCACTTCTGCTCGACAGAGAGCCAAAGACGACTTTCTCGAGTTGTTGTTTCTCGAGGGATTTCAAGACTGTCGATATTTAAACAAAAAAAACATAATGAGAGTTTTTTCCTAGGGACAAAAAAACATTGTAGAGAAAAAAATAATAAATGAATAAACGAACGAAACATTGATTATAATTAGTATTCGTGGCTGTTGTGTATCGCCTTTCGTTGTGTTTCTTTGATTTTCCCGAGACTTGTGGATCAATGTACGCGTGCTGCTGCTGATGCAATCGCTACTTTATTGTACGATCGTATTTATTGTGTATGGCTTACGAAAATTGCAACAACGTGCGCAATTCCGCAGTGAACTGAGATGCAGATTTGAAGGTTTTCCCAAGAAATTTTTGTTCACGTTAGTAGTGAGAATTGCGGTCAACAATTGTTCGAATCCGGAGTTATGATTGGATTCAAAGTTTAGTTTCTATTAAATTAGTTTAGATTAGTTTATTGGACTTTGGCATTTACACGGGACTCCGCGTGAATTGGATGTATTATTTTGCTAGCTGACCTTGCATCGGTATTGTTAAATCCTGACAATCAGTTGACGATTTCAACAATTATTTTCAGTTGCTTCAATGAAGATATAATTAGAAACTTATATCGATGTGTCTCACCAAATGTCAAATAATCTTTATAATACCGTAAACAATTTGTAAAACTTTTGGGACAACCATAAATTGCACCTTTTTACAACTTCACTGATAAATCAAATCTCAAGTGACGAAATCTAATAACCCGATAAGTATCCGGATCGTTGTCTAAAAATCTCGCTAATCCACTTGTATAGTCACCACCAGAGCAAAAACGGAATAAAGTTACTTACTTCTCCATATTCCTTTTTGTAAAAAAGCATAAATCTGACTGTTAATAAAATGACTTATATTGTATTCTGGGGGGAGGGGGGCAAGACTGAATCAGAAGTATATTTTTCACGGGCAAAGAGTTAAGGACAAGTTGCATTTGTGTATCCCGTTTTAACTCTTTCTCGTCCAGGACTCGGTTTTATTGCTCGCGGACTAAAATTGATAAAACAACTCATTATCACTGTTCAAAAATTTTCAATTTACATTAAATCGGGGTAATGTATACATTATTTATTCGCACGTAACTGAAAATTCAAGTGTGTACAAATTCAGGAAAATGCGCCTGAATTTTCAGTATTTAATTGAAACTTTAGTTAATATCCACTTGAATTATCAATGACAGTTTCAATGAGAGTATTCATTGACATGCTTGAAAAAAGCTCTAGTCGATATAACTGGAAATTGAACAAGAATTTCCTGAACAGTGATAGAGATTGTCCGCGCGGATGTAAGAGGCTTATTTCTTATCGTGGATCCTTATCTCGATGTGAACTCGCGCGGAACTTGAAATGCCGTCAGTAGGGGATATATCGAGTCACGCGACGGGAAGAAGGAAGAAAGGATGGTACGAGCGATGGAAGTAATAATGGAAAACACATCTAGTCACATACCCCAGTCATAAGCAAGTATCTAAACCAAAAGGGATACATTCTTCTAACAAAAAAAGAAAAAAGTATTTAAATAAATAAAAAAATATATATATATAATTTCTTCTATAAAGTCATGTTCATAAAATGATAATAATAAGAACATAAAGATGATACAAATATCATTATATTTTAATTTTATCAGTACCTAACGATGAAACAAAATAAGTAATTATATTTTGTTGCTTTGATAGATACTAACGAAAATTTAATAATAAGAATGTATCGTTAGATATGTGAATTGTCTAGTTTTAAATACGACATAAGCATGATTTTATTAAAGAAATTGATAACATTTTATTTTTGTAGAAAATTTATTTAAAAAATTGCACGCTATTTTTATTAGATACTTGCCCTTGTCTGGCATACCTCAGTGACGCATTGACCTCTTACGCGTTGTTGACACTATTAGATATTTGTGCCAAATATTATGGATTATTTGAGATTGTTTAAATCGTTCGATGTAGAATTAAAGTAGAATAAATGATAGATTTGAAGATTTAAAGATTGCAGGGTTCATTAATCAGTAGGTGATGAATGCGGATCCCGCCATTTTTATTTTTCATGTTTCTTGTGTAGTAGAGGGCCTCCGAAAAGAAGACTAACTTTTGATAACTTATTAAAGATTAGCTAGTTATTATCAAAATACCTCAGTGTAAAGCATTTATCACTCGTTATCGTTAAGTACTATATATACGATTCGTTGATCTCCCTAAATATATTTATAAATACGTAGTCAAAAGAAAATCCTCATTTTCAAGAATCCTCTGATTATGTACAAGAATCGACCAGTAAATATAATGAGTTTCTATAAGTACTTTTATTGTTTTAAAACAATCCTAAGAATTCTAATACGTTCTTACAGTTAAAACCCAAAATTTTATCACGATCTCAATGAATACTTTATAATCGTATTCATGCACTGCGGTATTATAATTTCAAAGCTTTATTCGTTTCGTTTTACGATTGACGCACAGGTACTCGACCAGACGGACTCACTATCACAATACATACCTATACGTTAACATATTTTGCGCTCCCGGGTGCGCATTTTATCGTGCGGCAGCGCGTAAGGGGGTTAATGGCCAATCTCTCGCTCTCCCGGAGCTTAGCGCGACGGTATTACAAGCGTATCATACTGTCCCACGTATAATTGTATTATTATTGAGTGTGACGATGCGCTTACGTAGGTTCCGAAGAAGAGAATAGTCTCTTAGATGTACTTATTATATCCCAGTGTGCGACGTTCGACTTTTCCGAGTAAACGATTGTATACTTTGGTGTTTTGCGTTATATTTTGGTTTTGGTTTCTCTTTGTGTACGCCGTCGTCCGCAGCAGCAGTTTTAAGAGTAAATAAAAGATGGCAGAGATGACAATAGAAACGAGAGACTATATATTATTGTAAAATGGAATCAAACGACATGTGCACGCGCCGCTTTTGTGAAGAATAAAAAGAAACTTATTATACAGTTGTACAATTGGGTATTATTTTTTCCTTTCTTTGCGCGTCAGCCGATAATGATGATAATGATGATGATGATGATTATGGTAATGTTGATAACGACGATGACTATGATGATGATGATGATTCAAATTATTAAAAAGAACACACGAGTCTTTGTGAAAATGCGCCATTATATTTACGTCGAAATGCGTATATTGTACTATTGTTTATTTTTTACCTAATGTATGTATAATATCATGTATAAATATCGAAGAAAATCAATACAATATAAATTATATGAAATATTAAATTCTCATATTTTGTATACTGCAACATTATTTTTATATACCCACTCTTATCTGTAATACTTATTCCTTGTCACAAATATATTATATATGGTATATACAATTGAAAATGAGTTTCTTGAACATTTAATTAATTCGAGACAATGGCCTTATCACGTTGAGTGCATAAATCACACGGAACGTCAATAAATGCAGTATCATGTCTTTATCAGGCAAATTCAATTAAGGATGTATTATAGTTTTCCTTCAAAATGTATTTTATCAATGATAATAAATATTGCATATTTAAGAAGTAAACAAACGAATCCAGTTAATTTAATGCTTGATTGTTACCTTTTATTAACGAAATTTATATTAATCATGTAATCTCAATTGTGTAATTACATTTATAATTTTTTTTATTAACCAAAAAACTTTAAAATCAAATTACAATCAAACCAGACGAACTTTAATAATGGATTTTTTTTTATAAATTATGTGAAAATTGCATTTTAAAATATATCTAAAAAATGACCACTATATATCTTCTATGATAATCATAATCAGAAAGAAACCAATCTTACCATGCACTAAAAACATACAATCAAATGTCTACAAAAATGGAATTATATATGATCTTGTTCGGCCACTTCTCAATTATCTATTTCCTATCAAAATCTAATAATCTATTAATCACATTCAACTTAAAACCAGGCGAACCTTGAATATTATTCGTTACACATAACGAAAATTTCCCATAAAAATATATCGTAAAAATTCAAAGTCGATTTCCTTCATAATGATCCTCCACGTGCCGATAAAGAAAATCCGTAAAAGAACTTTCTTTCCCCGCGGCCGAAATGATCGCCGATGAGCCGCGGGGCACTTCTCTCGTTTCGCCTATTATATATATATGCACATCTCGAGAGGCGCGCGATACGGAGCCGAGTTTTGATTGACCGCGGAATGACTCGATTCAAAGTCGAATGAAACGTGAATCCTGGTCTTGAAGCGAGAAATAAGTATGCGCCTTGCCGGAGATGGAGTGTACGCGGAGTATACGGAGTTCTTCTTTAAAGTGGTTGCGAATTTCTTCGGGGGATACGCATTTTTATTTTCTTTTTGCGCCTGTAGTGAACTTTATGAAAAGTTTTCTTATGAATCTAAAATATATATGTGGATGGAGAATTTACATATATATTTAATTATTTATTTGGTTGGAATTTTTATAGGTATAATTTGGTTTTTCAAATTTTTATATAAAATAATGTAACATCTGTACTCATAATAGAGATGAATATTTATTTTTCTAAATTTCTTAAATTTCTTAATTTTATTAAATAATAATATTTTACTTCTTTTGTATTCATTTTCTTACTTTAAAGAAATATTACTTGCTGTAATGACACTACAACAGTATTCCAGCGATAATTCACAATGTAAGGAAAAGTATAAAATTCTTAAACTACACTTCCAGGTTCCAGGACTATTATTAATATCCATCAGTAGAATAAATTAAAAAATACTTCTTGTAATTAATAGCTAATATTATCACTCAATTCTAGATATAAATTTCAAATTTGATCTTTAATCAATTTAACTACATATATGGAGTCAATCCGTAGAAGAATAAAATAACAAATATTTTATTGATTGTTGGTATTTCAGAGAGTTTATTGTTGTCCTGTACTGAACTAATTTATTAATAACATAAATAAGAATAAAAATATAACGTTCTATAATACATATTGTCTACATAAGATCCAAGTCATATACAAATAAGATACCTGAACACCCAACATAAGGACCATAACTGTTCATGTAAAAGCTTTATAACGTTATTTTTTCTATAAATTAATTGCAGCTATTAAAATAACAGCATTGACTATTGAATAATCAACAAAATAATTATTTGATGAATTACTTAACACTCATTGTCTTGATAAAATTGACAAATTCACTAGTTTTAGAGTGACTTTAATAATTCATAAAAATAAACTTGAAAGTCAAACGACTGTAAAACATTATTCGGTATCAATAATACTTTACTATTAATTCCTTATTATTTCTTATAAGTACCTCTAAAATCCATCTTCTCACACTATTATACAAGAAAAAACGAATTAAAAGTGCACCAATGCCCTTTACCAGTCCGAGATCAGACTATCAACAAAAACGAATTGAGGGAGTAACCACAAAAACATACGCCACGACTAAACGCGCGTTTTTGCGATATTCAACTCCTCTCTTTCGCTCTTTCTCTTTATCACTTCGATTTTCCACCTTAGGTTCCATCTTAAACCCATTTGACCCGATAACACGGCGCCGACGACGCGATCTGAATCAACTAAAGTGCGCGTTGTAAATAATTTTGTTTGCACCGCGATCGAGCGACGACGCACTGGTACCTACTGTTACTCTCATCTCTGTTTTCTTCTTCTTGTTCGTTTATCTCTAGTTGATCGTGATGAGCTTTCTTTGTTTGCGCCGTGGCTGACCTAATTATGAACACCTTCGAGAATTCTATTGTGATTACTCATTTATTGTAGTTCGTTATTAATGGACGTACGCTGGCTTTACTATTGATTATGTAGTGGATTTTTTAGCTCTATTTCTTACTGCTTTGTTATATGGGAAGATTTATAAAATTAGGTTTAGTAGTTTGATTTACACAGTTAATTAATTTGGTATGCCTAATCAAAAGATTTTATTTTAATTTTTGTCTTAGTGTTTACTTGTCTTGTCTTACTATTTTATTCTGCAGTAGTTAAATTTCAACTATCAAATGCATTCATTTCATTCATGTTCTTATTTTCTGGTGCTAATACTGGTCGAACTTTTTTCATTTGAGTTTTTGTTTCAGCTAAGTGCTATCTACCTTCGTAGGTACCATATATTGTCAGTATGTTTTGCTTGTTCACGCCGGTCTCCATGAGACACTTACAAGGGGAGACCTCAGAGTCCGGGTCTCGGAAATTGATGAAACTTTGGGGATCGACTTTTGGAACCTAAAAGTGAAGCACAGAACCTGTAGTTTCATCGAATAGGTCTTTAAATCTGAGATGGAGCCAAGAAACATTATCATTACTCATATGGACAATGCTAAAAATTATATATATATATATATATATATATATATATATATATATATATATATATATATATATATAGATATACTATCCACGTTAATGAAATTCGTATTATCTACCGTACAAATGCCCATTGGATAAAACCACGAGTATTGCGCTTCACTTTTAGGTATCAGAAAATGATCCCTTAAGTTTCATCAAAATCCGTGACCCGCACTCCGTGGTCCCCCCTTGTTAGTTAACCATTTTGTATAGCCATGAAGAGGGGAGTAAAATAAACTCCCGACACGTCGGCATAAAATAAAATAAAGTTAATTAAAATGGTATATAGTTCGTGGAGATCATTTCAAGCATCAACTTCCTTATAATTTTACCTACGAAAGATAGATTCACTTCCACATGTACAACATATTAAATAAAAAATCTGTGGATTTTCCAAGGGAAAATACTTGAAACTTAATCTTACTGATGCCAAGAAAATTATTTTCTCATTTGAGAAACGAATATTAAATAAAACATGGGTTTCATGAAGTGCCTATATTGCGTACAGAGTTTAACACGGTCACACTTTAGATTTTTGTTAATTATCTCCGAACTTCCATCGTGGACCTATTTTCCTTACAAATTCATCTTCTAAACTTCACTTTTTAACACAATTTTTGTCTAATGTCAGCTGTCCTATATATTAAAAGTTATTAGAAAATGACCGCGTCAGTAACCGAGGCGCCGGAATGCCACGTATGGCGAAACTCATGTTTTATCATTAATTTCTTTTTATTTTGGTCGTTTACCCCTTACCCTTTCTTGTTTATAATTGAAAGCTTAGGCATTTTTTTTTCAAGATGTAAAGTTTCATAGTAATATGTCTTTAGCCCTGGTTTGATGGATCCTCCTTAATTGTACGTGTACACAACTGCGCATAATTAACTGTACATTTACGTAACTGTACATTAGGGTGGTCCAAAATTTTAAAACTTTCAATTTTCCTTCTTGTTACCCTTTCAAAAGTTGACAAATATGAAAACAATAACTCTCTTGCAAGTTAGGCGCTGGATGTTGTGATTTAAAGGTTCCTACCACGATAAAGGTGGGCATCGTCTGGTTCACGGACGGCTCTAAAGCAAAGGAGAACAAGGAGTAGGATCAGGAGGGTGGGGAAAGAGTAGCACGCATAAGCTAGTGTGCTCACTGATTCCAGGTAGAAGTCAGAGCTATCAGGGAGTGCGCGGAATGGCTCACGGTCAGTGGTACCAGCACAGGACAATAAACATCTGTTCGGATAGCAAGGCTACACTACTCGCACAATAATCTTATTTTGGATGAAAATACATTGATATTTACTGGAATAACACATTTAATAGCATATCAAAGTTAATAAAACGTTCTTCAAATAAATTTTTTATAAATATATGTCTAAATAAATTTTGTTTAATCTAAAATCTAAAATTATCGATCTGATTACTATTGAGTATGATTTCTCTCTTTTTAACTTTAATGAATCATGGGATTGTGGGATTGCAAAAAATGAAGCGCAAAAGTCAGAGCCATTTCTAAATTCATTCCGATTTTATAAATCTGTTCCTGGATAGTTTGTGGACAGCGCCTTTATTCGTCGCTTCCTATTAATTTACGTGTTGGTGCGTAAATTCTCCTCCAATCACAAAAAAATATTCAAATTTACATGAAAACTGTAGATTTACAAACAGTGATGACTTGAATTTCAGCAAAAATCACTTTATATTTTTAGTTATTACAAATATAATAACTAAAAATATTTTTAAATATTTTTAGATTTAAATTCCAAGGACCCATGCCCTACTGCCAAACAATCTGAGATATCTTCTTTACTTAGAACTGATAGTAACGATAATTGTCATCAGCGTGAAAATTTAGAAATACAAGAACTATGCGATTTTTCAAATAATTTACAATGATTTGAAAATTTGTCTACAGATATATCTGATTATCCAGTTGAATGGTTTATTAATAATGACACTATCAATGAAATCAAATTTAAATTAAAACATTATATATCAGGGCAGAATCGTGGAATGCAAAAATCCCTTTTCACAAGAATTTTAGAGAATGACATTACCTATAACATAGATCGTGGCTAATTTATTCTATAAGTACCGCTAAGATCTTTTGTGGGTCTTGTAAGCCTTTTGGCCGACTAACAATATTATGTAACGGTTATAATAACTGGAGTAATGCATATAATGTGCTTGCAGAACATGAACGTTTGAATGAGCATAAAATTATTTGAGAATTATATTGCGAAATTTGGCCCGGACTCGTACAAAATTGATAGTACTAGGCACAAAAAGCGAAAACGTTTTTTTGATGAAATAGATTTAGAGAACGTTCATGAATCGCTAAGTGAATTGCATAAACGCTGTAAGGTCTACATAAAAGTAAATAATATATTTGGATTTCTCACGAAATTGCATTACATGGAATCGGAAGACATAACAAAAAAAGTAAAGGGTATCCAAAAGATTTAGAAAATTCTCTTGCTATCGAATGGAGGCATCTTGCTGCGTACCTTATGTCGTAATATATTCAAGAAATTTCAGCATCAAAGTTATGCAATACACTTTATGATAAAGAATATATGCATCTATCTTATCCTAATGTAACTATTGCACTGTCAATGTACTTATATTTAATGGTTACGAATTGTTCGGGAGAAAGATCTTTCTCAGGCTTGAAAAGGGTAAAAATCTATTTAAGATTAACACAAAATTAGGGTAGGCTGAATGACTTATCATTATTATTTATCGAAGCTGAACTAATTATGCAGTTAGACTGCAATAAGTAGTACACGAGGCATAGGGCAAGCGAAGGAGATGCTGGGCGATAGCCCACGAGAGGAATTGATAAGAGCCATTAGAGATCTGGGTAGAATAAAGCTCAGGTCAACGATTGGCTGGTTGACAGGACATTGGAAGGTGAGATATTACATCCAAAAGATGGGGATATAAGAGGACGGCAAGTGTAGATGGTGCGGCTACAGAGAGGAGACAAACGCACACGTGATGTGTAGGTGCCCCGCCTTTGTGGGCATAGGTGAAGTTACACGGGTAATACGTAGATAGAAGGTTGAAGGCACAGGCCGCAAAATGGGCATTGTCTGAGATCTAGACCGGTACTTCCCCGAGCAAGGGCAGCCATGATCCCCTCCGGACACTAAGTGTTCGGGACGAGAATAAACTAAGGATTTTGTTACAATAATTTATACACCATTTATGATAAAGTCTATTTATTAAATACAATATTCGCCTTATTAGTATAACGCGCTTCGTAACTACCGATCTGTATAAAGGGTAGAATGCATCTGGTCTCTGCGTCATTCTTTTTCGAGCTAGAATGAGCCGCTTTTCGCGCCGCCGAAAGTCGCCGCCGACGACCGCCGAAAACATACATAAGAAACTTGAGAATGTCATCGCGTACATTTTCTTATTACTAATGGATTATATCCGTAACACTAAGACTAAGGCGAAGACTAATGAATAGACATTATTTATTATTTATCATATACGAAATCATTTATTGTAAATTAAATAACATTTTTAACCGAAAATTTTATATTATTTAAAACAAATCGATTAACCTTTTTTACTTTTATAAAGACTTCAATTTAAATAAATAAGCTCTGAAGTAAAGAGCAAATTTTGGTGGTATCTTGACTTACGTTATAACCGGTTATCGTACATATAAGCTAATCTATGTGTTCCCGCGCACAGTTTAATATACCTATGGAAAGTAAAATACAACACATTGTTAATTTAAATTTTATCCACCTAAAAAAGTTCGATTAGAGAGTTATAAGCAACTTTCCTGTGACATGTGTACAAATCATTTATAATTTTCGAAAAATGGAGAAACAACGTTAAAAAATGTACATAAAAATATAGCCTGATACAAAGACTAGGATAGGTTTTAATTAATGAATTCTCTTACAAATATATACTTTTAAAGAAAAAAATACGTTTTTAAATACAACATTCAAACTACACACGTATTCATTACAAGTTTAAATTTGTAAATGTCAAGTTTCAACTATTTATCCGTAAAAACATTATAACGAACTTGTTTCACATATATATACACACGCACATGTATACGTACATACACATATTTATCCGAAAGGATGATTCGCCATATCACAACCTCACGGCACTGGCCCTTGGGACGTTTTTATATATGCTTCGCATCACGCTACGGTACGTGAGTGCACTCGAAAAGAGGAGTAAAAAAATGGAGGTAGCTTTTTGGTGATTTTTGACCGAAAAATTGAAATAAAGTTTATTACAGAAAATTCTTTACCCTTTAATTTCCATATTCAGAATGATATAAAAAAGCATACAAAGTTGGTCTGGTAAATCCAGTCTGATAAGTGTGCCCCTTCAAATAATTTTTGCCAATTTTTGAACCCAATTGTTTCAGTTTTCCTGTAGAATTGCTCATATATTTACTTATGGAATAATAATTGATATTTTTCTCAAAGCTTGATTATAATTAAATGAAAAATGCCCACGCTCTTTTAATTTTATATTATTTATAAATAAATAAAAAATAATTAAATTCGATGCATTATCTTCTTGATCATAAACATTTTAAAATTTTGAAGAGTTTTGTGATATCGCTAGATTAGTGATTCTTCCAAAAATACGAAAGGCGAAGTGCCAGGCACAAACATTAATAACGAAAAATAGAAATAGATAGATAGATATACCATTTATGTCAATTTTCGTAAAAAAATTAGAGAGTGAAAGCCGCAGCGATACTACGAAGAGCAGATATATAGAATGAAACTTAATGGATGTAGGCGTCACAGCAATCCAGCTTGAATACAAAGAGAAAGAGTAAGAGAGGAAGAGAGAGAGAGAGAGAGAGAGAGAGAGAGAGAGAGAGAGAGAGAGAGAGAGAGACGAAAAACAATGCTGGTGAATCTGAAGGCTGGTGTAATAAGTCATATCTCTCTCTATCTCTCCTTCTTTATGAGACAATACAACCAACATTTATCGAAAAAAGAATCTCTCTCTCTCTAATACCTCACACATACAGGATTATAAAAAGTTGCGTGCACGGCGTGCTATGATTCCGCGACGCGCGGTGCGCCCACACAAGAGCCCAAATGAAAATTCGAAACTGATGTCCACGCAGCTGCTGATATTCACCCTGGTCGCTGTACTAGAAAAATGCAATTATCCGAAGCGTATATTTGATATAATGCCTTGAAAATTTTATAGATTCTTCATGCTCATATCAGTTGCATAGGTTAGTTATATGAACCTATTAACGCTTTACCTGCGGCTGTATATAAAACATTTAATTTAATTATTTATCCGCAGAAGTCTGCGCAGAGAGGTGTATTTTTTGCCGTCAGGGGGTGAGCTTCCAATGTAAAAGTATTGTTCAAGTATCGAAGCTGTAGTGGTATACATAATAGATTTTTTAATGTAAAACTGTTCGTATAGATGAATTCTATCTATCAAAATATACTTTTTATTTTTCATTTAGACAGATTTTTGTTTATACTTGTGTTTCTTCTACCTGTTATGAGCGCTCAAAGAGTTATCCGATTCAGATCATCAATTGTCGTGATAAAATCAATCAAATTTTAGACTTTTATACCACTAACGTTGAAATGTTTGCTACAGTTTACAAAATTTCTAAAATGGACTTGTCGCCCTACATTAAGGTTATTAACTTTTCCGTAAACAAGTAAATAACATTACCGACTGTATGTATTTATCGAAGTGACCTCTTTTTCAATAATGAGTTAAGTAGATACCCATTCTTTGTTACAGGATGGGTATTCGATCGATAATTATTCATTTTTGAACATAACATATACAAGAACCTGAATTATTTAAACAAGTGATTAGCGATTATACAATTATAGGGGAGAGTGGGACACGATGGGCCTGATGGGTCAAATGGACTATTAAATTCCTTTTAAACTACACACTGCTTTTCGAAAATTCTTTTGCGAGATGAAGTAATGAGGTATAATCTATTTTATATATACATGAAATAATCAAAACTCTTTGAAAATACGTAAATAATCACAAATGAAAATTTTATACTTATAAGAAATAAAAATTTGAGATTTTTAAAGATGAAAAATAAATGTAAAATATTCGATTAGATAGTTTTATAAATATCTGTTAAAGAGTTCGGTTAATGAACTTTAATTTTATGTTCTTCTATTACTAATTCTTATATCTGGATAACAATTTATTTAATCATAAAAAATTCTTTATAGTGGGACACGATAGGCCTCTCTCAATATATTCTGAACTATAGTTTGACAATGCTTATAAAGTAAATATATTATAAACAACCATTTTGCCTTAAGTAATATCAAAAAGTATGACTGAAATCGATTAAATTCAGAGATAATCAAATTAGTTACATTTATCCTCACTTTTTTAAAAATTGTAAAAGAGAACGAAGTCGGCGATTTTTCTTTAACTTACAGCATCTATTCGTTTTAAAATAGTTAAATATTTGAGTTAAAAACAATAAAATAATAGTTACTGCCTTTTTACGCAGCTTTTTACAAAACCCATCTTGCCCCACCGGTGGGTTAAGATGGGCTTATTAAATCGTTTTTTTTTATTTTATAAAATGCTAGAAGAGTATTTACATTAGGTACTTTTACACCTATACATTACATTCGTGATGAGTACTATTATCTAAATATCCATTGATATTGTACATTGTGCAACTAGTGTGCGAAATCTCGCTTCGCTCGGGCGATAAACTTCCCACTCGTTCGAAGATCAACTGAGCGCACGCGTTGCACATACTATTTTTTGAAACGAGCGTGAGAAGATCGACTTCAAGAGGCAGGTTAATTGAAGTATATTATTAGGTCACATAATGCTATACTTATTTTGTCTTCAACGAGGTACCAAATCCGGGCTTCGTTCTCAATAAAGTTGTATGAGCATAGCGGGACACAAGGCCGTGGCGCTGGGACGGGGTCCAGGAGCGGAGCCTCTGGTTGGGGCTCAGGAGTTGAGGAGGAAGAGGGGGTAGGTGCCCCTCTGCCAAAGCACTAAATGATAATTCGAAAAAAAGCAATTATAAAAATGAATTAAAAAATAAATACAGAATTTGGTTTAATTTGAATTTCGATAAATTAATTTGGGTAAATTTGAATTTGGATAATTGAATTTGGGTTAATGAAGCCAAAATAAAGTGCTTTTGTGATTATACAAGATCACTTTTTGTTTTTATAGCATATAACTAGAACAGATTTAAATTTTGTACATAATGTTCGAATTATGGCAAATTAGAATAAATTCTTTTGTTTACCGAACGGCTGAAGCGAGATGCAGCGCTGTTCGAACTAGATATTGTCCTGTGAAGATGCCTCCAGGATTTTTTTCGCGACAAAAGAATTATTTTCACCCACCGTATGAAGAGCAAAAAGATCTGACAACAGCTTGCGCGAAACAAAATGCTTCGCATACGGCGTGTGCGAAGCAATAAGTGCAATGAGAGATCGGGCTTCTCACACGTAGTTTCAAAAATAGGACATTGTACATGTCATTGACAATCACGAGTCGAAAATCACTTGAGCACACGCGTTGCACATACTATTATTTGAAACGTGTGTGAGAAGGTTGAGTACGAGAGGCAAGTCAATTGTAGTACATTATTAGCTCAAACAGGAACCTGATACAAACTACGTCCTTCGTAAATTTTGATATATGAAAGAATAGTAAAAGAAAATTGTATGAGCATGGCTGGGGTCAGGGTGGGGCGCTGGGTGGGAGGCAGGGGAGCCAGAAGGGGTCCAGGGGCGGAGCCCCTGGTGGGAGTGCAGGGGGCACCGCCTCCGTCCGGGGAAGGGGGGGCGGAGCCCCCCTAGCAAAATCAAAAAGTGTAATTTTGGTCTCGCTTTTCAAGGAGAAAAGTGGCCATTTTCGTTAAGATGGGCATAAAAGTTATTAAATTAAGTAAAAATTATGAATTCAAAATAAATTTATTAATTTTGTTAGATTTTTTCAAATTTCTCAATTTTTTGTAATTGTTAAATTTTTATAACCAGATACCTATAGAAAATGTGTAAATCGGGCACTTTGTGCACGATATCCACGCATGGGAAACCGAGCTTCTTACATGGAGTTTCAAAAAATATTATTCATTGTCAGCGTAAAAGTTATACGCTTTCAAAGTAAAAGTGGCCCATCGTGCCTCACCCTCTCCTAAAAGATTAATTAGTAATATGAATATATAGTATACAAACGACTATTAAGCTTGTACCATCGTAACCCTTGCAAGAAGTAAACATCATTACGGACGTGCCTCATTACTCATTAGAATTCAATTTACGTCTGATTCACTAGGAACTTTCATGAGAACTGCAACGCTTACATTTAGGTGAAGTGTGCGTGGGATTGTTAAAAGAAATATATCAAGTGAGATGAAAATCTACATATCACCGAATACGAGTTTTCGCGCTTTACGTTATATGGGAACGCATTTGAAGATTTGGCCAAACGATAACAAAAAATGGGATTACAAAACTGATTATTTTTATTGGTTTTGTATCATAAATTACATACTTTTGCTGCTACCTTTAGGGTATGCACTTTATCTGAACCACAGGAATATCACCGCAGCTTCTGATATATGGATTGAATTAAGCGGATTTGTAGAAGTAACAATAGTTTTCACTTATAGTAAATGTCAAAAGCTACGATTACGGGTTTGTAAAAGACAATTTGACCATCGCTATAAAGCATAGAGCTTTTCGCTTAATTGTTTACTTGTTTTCTGTTCCTTAAGGCGTTATTCACCCTAGCAGAGGATAACTTAACTATAAAGAGAACGAAAATCGCAAAACAGTATGCCAATACTTATGCGATATCATTCATAATAATGATTTCAATTCATTCAATAGTTATCGCAATGTTTTTCATTTTTCAAAGACGAGATATGCTTTTGTCAGCCGTTTATCCTTTTAAGATCGAATCAAGCATACTAAAAGTAATATTTTTCTTTCATCAACTTTTCGTTCTTACATATGCAGCCGTTCTACCCAGTTTCGATGGTATTTCTGTATTATTAATATTCATGTGCACACATCGGCTCACAGTTTTGAAGAATAATTTCAAAAACGCAAAGGACTTTGCAAAATTGTCAAACTGTATTCGAGAACATCAAGACGTACTGTTGTAAGTAATATATATTATATAAGTTTCAATATAATTATACAGTACACAATAATATAAGGGTAAATGCAGAGTTAGATGAGTATTTTTATGACCTTATTTTTATTTTTTACATTTGTAGTATGAAAAGACAGTATTTCTTAATTGAATTAAATTCTAATCTCAGTGATTATTAAGTTTGTTTGAATTTTGATAACTCTAATCTCCAGGTATATAATTACAAATTCTAAAACAATCCGCTTTTGCTTTCTCAAAGAGAAAGCTTTGTAACGATGATTTTTTCGAAAACCAAGAACTTGATGAATTTCGATGTTTCTGAGGTCGCTGAATAAGCATACGTACGTTTTTCTACGAGTGTATATATGTGTGTGTGTGTGGGGGTGTATGTACTTTCAAGGCACATTAATTAAGGTTAAGGTTATTTGAATTTTGCTAGTGCTCATTGGTTGAAACACAAATGTAAGTTTTCGTATTGGGGCATTCTTAAAGCACGTGAAACGAATTAATGTTCGTTGGGTGTACGTATGTGGTCAAATTGTGTAGTCACCATAACTTTTGAAGACTTCGGTATTTCGGACTGTAATTTTATAGGTACATCAGATATGATCCAATGTAGAACTGATTAGATTTTTTAACTAAATGGTAAAAGATTACTGTTTATATTAAAAATTATCAAAATCTCAAAAAGAATTTCTTTGTTATTTTATGCATTTGCTATGTCAAAAAGATGCATGTATTCGTAAAGTTCATGTATTTTTCTTTCTATTGGCCTATTTTACAATTACGTCAAAGTATTTTTTCGTTAAAGAATTACAATTTTTAATTTTAAAACTTGTAAAATTAGCAAAAAATATTTTTGTCATTTCATACGTTTGATATATCAAAAAGCTGCATATATCTGTAAACCTCACGGAATCTCCTTTTGATTGGTGTATCTTTCAGTTACTTTAAAGTTGTTTTTGTTAAAGAAATGCAATTTTTCCAAATGGATTAAATTTATTGTAAATTTATACATTAGATAAGTAAAAAATGTGCCCTTATTTATAAACAAGGCGTAATTTCCTTACAATTTATATATCTAATAAATATTTTAAATTATTTTTGTGAATAAAATACAATTTTAAATTTTGAATATACATTTCATGCGAACACATTTTGTGGTCACCATCACATTGTGAACGCATTCGTACTTTTCATGCAACTGACTAAGTTTTTGAGCCAACAATGTAATGTAGCTTAAGGGAGCAGACCTGGATTATACTCAAAAATAGATATTTTTTCCACGAGTCCACAAAACTTTTTATGTTTAAAAAAAATAATTCTAAAATATTTTATACTATCAAAACACAATACTATTTTAAATTTAACCGTTGTAAAACCTCAAAATCTTGGTCCTACATGTCACAATAAAATGAACGCTCTTTTTTCGATGTTTATTCGACTCCTTTTGACATGTATTACAAAAAGAGCGGAGCACTTCTTCGTTACAATTATTTTTTATTATTTTTTTGGACATCCAATCGATTTTTAAAAAAAAATTATTTTAATATAAAATTAAAGATAGTATTGTGTGTTGATAGTATACAATTAGAATGATTGCTTTTACACATAAAAAGTTTTGTGGACTCGTGAAAAAAAGTTTTTTTCTCAACACGTGTGTGAAAAAGGCCCTTTTCCATGCTGGCAAAACGAATTGAAAACTGAGCATTCCGAGCGTCTTTCGCATTCTAGCGGGTGAAACTGATTCCCTCCTGCTCCTGAAAATCTCTGAATATAATGTCAAAATTTTAACTCAAAATTAAAAAAAAATCAAAATTTTGGTAAAAGTTCAAAATTTTTATAAAAAGCAGTCTTTTTATTTCGTAGGTCTGGTGGACGACTCGAAATGCTCATTTCCCCATTCGCTTTGCATGTATGAAAAAGATCCTATTCACACACTTGTTAAAAAACCACGGTGTATAACAAGGGTGGAAAAGACTTTTTCTGACTCAGATGATGATTTGAGCACTCGTGTACATCTCGGGCGCCTTCAGCGTCCTCGAATTCCACTAGTGCTCAATCATCATTCTCGCTTAGAAAAAGCCCATTTTCCCTCCTAGTTGCACAATGTACTATTCTTGGGTTTAAGGCCCTGACCTGACCCTTTAATACAGTAGTCTATAACACTGTCTATAGCATTATCGATTGGTCATAAGGCACTTGTATCAATGTAAATATTCAATAAATGATTGTGCATTAAATCTCTTTGAGAAAGCATTGTGCTAAAGCAGTTAGCAGCGTTTTTTTTAATATTTCGAAAGTATTTAAATAACATTATTGTTTGTTTAACGTTGAGATACTAAAAAGCTATAGAGTTATACTTAACTTCATTCTCATTGTTTAATAAGTCCTTTTCTATTTACAGTATGATAAAAGAAACCAATTATATAGTGCGCTTCATTACATTTAAAACTGTGTGTGCATTTATATCAAATATTCTCGCATGCGGTTTACAGATTCTGAATGTAAGTTTACACATTAAAATATTAAAAAAAAGAATAAAAAATATAGTAATAATAATAATTAAATCTTTCTGTCTAGAATATAGCAACATTCCAAAGTATTCATCAGATCTGCATAATTTTGTTGCTTTACTCGAGAATTTGTTTGTGTGCAGAAAGTGCAAATAATATGACATCAGCCGTAAGTTTACTATACATTATTATACCATAAGCCGAAGTAACTTTGAATTACTTTCATATTGCTCAGAATTACTTCATTACAATAATTAATTTCTAAAACAAATTTCAAGACTGCAAATTTAAAGTTTGCGTGAATAAAGATTATAGGTTGGTAAATTACATTTTTCATTGAATTTGTATCTAAAACGAAAAGGCGCTACTAGCCTTCATATTAAAGCGCAATTTGACGGATAATTAATTAAGTATTGTCCGACTTGATAATTTTGGACATCGCTCAAAACTTAATTTGAACTATAGATATTTAAAGAGAATTTTATTGCGCAACTTTTGAATGTTGAAACCACATTTAAAGTTATCTTAGTTTTTAGTAATTTACGAAAACTAGAAATTTTAACCATGAAAAAAATCGATGCATTTTTCACTTTAACTCGACAAAACTTTGCCAAATATGAATATTAACCTTTGAAACTTTTACAAAATATTCTTGAACATATTCTTCAAGATATATACAATCTTAATTAAGATAACATTTTAAGGCCGAATGGCGAATTATTTAAAATATTTTATCGAAATCGGGAATTGATTTTTCGATCACAAAACTTGTGTTATAAATTTCCAAATTATAAACTTTTACCTATTATGAGTTGATGAAGTTTTTTGGAAAGTTTGAGATCTCCAGCTGATATGGTTAAAAAGTATTGGCAAGTTTTATATGATCATGGTTGCGCGCGGTCTTATAGTTAGCCGGTATAACCTAATCTCGTCATACGTGCGGAGTCACTCTGATATAAAAATTGCCAATACATTTTAACCATATAACCTGGAGAACTTTAATTTGAGTATAGATCAAAATTGATAATTTGAAAATTTGTATCACAACTTTTGTGATTGAAAAAATAAATTCCCAATTTCTATAAACTATATTTAAAAATTCTACGTTTGGCCTTAAAATATTTTGTTATCATTTTACATTTCGAAGAATGTGTTCAAGAATATTGTATAAAAGTCTTGAAGGTTAATATTCATATTTTGCAAAGCTTCGTAGAGTTGAAATACAAATGCATCTTATTTCTTCAGGGTTAAAATTTTCGTTTTTTGTAAATAACTAAAAACTAAAAATATCCATTGTTGAAATTAAATTTTGAGCGTTGTGCAAAATTATCAAGTCGGATAATACTTATCCGTCGAAATCGCACTAAGCGCCTTTTGTTTACACACTTACAATCGTTTCAAATCGCATACTTTTTGAAGTGTAGGGAATACAATATTTGTATGCAGTGTCTCATATTATTCTTGGTAGATTAGGTGAAAAAATAAACGATAACTTTTTATCTTTTATTTTATAAATATTTTATAAATTTTAGGGTGAAGATATAACATTAGCTATATATTCAACACCATGGTATGATCAAATACCGAAAATGGCAATGTTAAAAATTATGATTATTAATAGAAGTCAAAAGCTACCAACTATAAATGTATCAGGAATAATGTCAACACTTGATAGAAAGTATTTAGCAGCGGTATGTATTTTAAAAATACATAATTAAATGAAATTGCTGAAAGCTTACAATGTAATTGTAATAATTAATTTTTCTCAACACGACATTCCCTCCCGCTCCTGAAAATCTCTGACATTAATGTCAAAATTTTATATTTTCCAAAATTTAAACTCAAGTAAAAAAGTTCATTTCCCCCCTTGTTGCATAATGTACTATTTTAACTAATTACTTTTCAGATAATATCTGCAACATTTTCCTATTTAATGGCATTAAGAACAATCTCAAGCACCACTAGATAATAAAATTCATGTGTGCTATACGCGTATAGTGACATTTGATGACACTCATGTACGATGAAGAAAAAACCAAAACATTCATTCCAAACCGATCATCTCCCGAAAACCAGCGATTCCCATTCACTGCGAGCACTCAATTCACACACACGAGAATAAAAATATAGAATCTCGACTCCACCTCAGCAATATTGAAATTTGGCGCACGAGGCATCAACCAACACAAAAACATCCTCCTCTCAAATAAAATTTGAATTTACACCACGTCGCGCGAGAATCGAGCCACTGCGCGTCGTGCAAAAATCAGCGGAGGAGGAACGTGAGCAGTTGCATAATATAATAGCGCACGGATGCCTCGCAGCTCGTGGATTATCGATCTGTAAGAGCGACAAACTGGAGTCGAGTGTGCTGTGTAACGGTGAGTATAGGATCGAGAGATGGCGTATATTTAGCAGCTGGCCGTATTGTAGTTCCACAATGACATTTGAGTGTATCGAGTAACGACCGAGTAGGTTTTTCTTGAAGGAAATCGTGGAGCATTCATTTTTGTAGTTCTGTTTTGGAATGTATGAGTGCGTTGGCGTGGAATGAAGAATGTAATGGGGTCTTTTTAGGGTTTGGAATAAAAAGTCACTCTGTCAGAGTGAATTTTTAGCTGGAAGTTTTGAATATTGATTTATTCGATCTATTAGAGTGAGTATTGCATTGACTCAATTTTCCAAATTGTTTTTTGCTACAACCACACCTTAAATCGCTTTTATAAAAGTAAACATTATCTTATTTTAAATCCAAGTTTTATGAGTAAAAATTTTGCAAAAGTGAACATTGTTTTATTAGAGTTAATTTTTATTCATACACGAGTATATAATTAGTCACTTAAAAGAAGTTTTATTTTTATTCTAATTCGTATATTACGTAATCAAAATCAGTATTTTATTTATACTTTATAGTATTTCACTTTACAACATTTTACTTACACCGTAGTCTTTCACTCTAAGAGCTTAAGTATAGGGCTATGAATAACTTAACAATATTAATCACACAAAACCCGATAATTCCACGATTGTTCGAATTTATTTCTACATTCTTTATGCATCAAATACTGTTATTTATTTTTCATTTTATAATTTTTATAAAAAGGTCAATTTTTTGTCATTAAAAAAGTATCGAAATCTTTGTTCTACAATTATATTAAGACGATTCTTTAAATTTATCAAAAATGTAATTCGTTCAAAGTGTCGAAAATAAACATAGAACTATTCGGTTGTGTTCAATCGACAATCCCTTCTCAATTAGTATTTAGAATTTGTCATGCTATATTTCTAACTCTTAGAATGCAAACTGACGTATAACAACTTTTATGGATGTATACATAAAGGAATGAATAAGGTAGATTTAACAAGCTATAAATACACAAAATTAATCATCAGCAATTCATTTTAGTCAAAATAAACACGAACCATTAGCCATAAATCCATCTTTAATACCACGATTGATCAATAGCGTTTACTCTGGTTTATGCGCTTACCATTAAATCATGTCACCAGCTTTCAACAGAGTTTTCTTAACAGTTTCTTTGGGCATGTATAATCATTCTACTCGTATTGTAATTTGTTTTTATTTCTTACAGAAAAGAAAAGTTTTTCGAGTTCTGCGCAATCTGAACGCTTGACAACTTATATTCATACTTTTATGCGTTGTTAAATTACGTGTCTTAAATTATTAGCAACAAGAAGATTTACATACTTCTAATATAAATTTGTATTAGATTTATAAGTACTTTTCTACATTTTTCTATTTAATAAATATCTCGAATATTTTATTGATAACCTCATGATCATAATACTGTCATTTGTTCAGAGCTGGAATGTTTTGTAGAATAACTCGCTATCGTTAATCGATCGATATAAAAATGTCTGTTCAATTTGAAAAAACAATAAGTGGGAACTCGGAAAATTTTGTCTAAAGTTTGAGTAGTTTTTAATTTTCTTTTATCAAATGCAATATCTGATAAAAAAAATATACTCTTAACTGTTTAAATAGAAACCCTGCGATGGTGTGATAGGTCACTAATAAAAAAGTTAATCCTAGATTTCCAACCGGATCATTTAATATAGGTACAAAATTACAATATCGAATTACCTGAAACTGCACTACCAAAACGAAACGAAGTTAAAATAAATGCGCACCGTATAATAACGTAGCTAATAAGAATATTCTTAACCCAGAATGTATAATGTGATTCACGGCTTCGAGCAAAGGACGCCGTTAATTAGAAATTTCATGTGTTCCCTTCCTCGTTCATTCCAGACTGACATTTCACTACGAAGAATTTAGAGAGTAAACTACTCTCCATAACGCAGAAGCAGCACCGGCAGCGGCAGCAGCAGCGGCTCATAATACATCATGTATATATGTTCACCTCGCGCTATACTCCACCTCTTTCCCTCCTAAATACTCCTTCTCCTTATTCCGAGTATTGCACTATACTTCTATACTGCACTCGCTCTGACTCTCTTGCACTTTCGAAAGAATCTCGCGGTGTAGACACTCCCGCATGTACCGCGCTCTTAAGGTGGAGCTCTAGCATTTTCTGAAAAACGTTTAATTTCGTTTATTATTGTAAAAACAAAGTTTATAATAAAAAAAACACTTTTTCATAACTTGTGTTTTAGCAGATATAAATGTTTTTATCTTTACAAATAGCGTATTATTAAAATAATCCAGGTATCCGTCTTTTCAAGATCCAGTCATCAAATTTTTTTCACTTTATTGTACCCATAACGACAATAAATTCGGATACAAAAGTTTGGATACTATATATTAAGAGAACAAAGTCGAAATATTTTAAGATCATAAACATGTATATCGCGAAAAATACATAAAAAGTTTTTATCGATAACCCTGGAAGCTGTATTACCGACTAGCTCAGTTATCTAACTAACCGACGGTCGGTTAGTTACCAGTCGGTAATCCAGATTTACTCGCTATCGATAACCCAGTAATCTACATTACCGAATGAGGGTAACACAGGAATCTGTATTATCAGTAACTCTGGGTGGGAAGTTCAAAGTTTTGTATTAGCAGTGTAGGGGGAACCCCATTGCTAGGTGGGGGTAGGTAACCCAACTTTGCCCTTATCCGATAACCCAAGAATCTGTATTACCGACTATCGGTAACCCAAGTATATGCGTTATTTGTGACCCTTAGCGGGAAATTGACATTCAGATTTTACAAAATGGTGGAAAATTTCGAATTATGAACAACCAGATCCAAAAATAGTTGGAAATTTAAATTGTTGAATATTCAACTCTGTAAACATAACCTTAAATATGTGTGTGCCTATCGATAGAGAAGGGGAAGAAGTTCAATCCCCTCTTCCATATGAAAATCTAGTGTGAACATTCAAGTTCTACCTCAAAAACCCAAAAGTGGACGCTTCAAGATGGTGGGAAATTCAAAATACAGTTATTCATGTTATCGACCGTGCTTAAGGACATAAAACCAAGACTCCCGGATACGGGAATCTGAACACAAATATCTGGAGAACTTGTTCAAAGTAATCTAGATATATTTTGAAGTGTATTCCAAAGCTCAAAATATTTATTTATGATATGAACCAATAGATTGGAATAAAGTCTTTAACTATGCGCGGCAACTCGACGTTGATGACGCGACTTTGTCAGAAAGAATCTTTCCTCGCGCTCGCGAATAGCTAAAATTAAATTAATTCACTTCGTGCATGTTCTCGATAATACGCTGCTCGTTCGAGCGAGAGGAGACATGTATAGATGATTTTTAGGTTAAGCGAAGTTGGGAAAGAGTGGAATGCGCGGTTTAGTAAATTGAACGAGTCATGGCATAGTGACGATAGTTTGGTGGATCTTGGTGACCAATATCGAGAATTATACTAATTTATATTTACATTGGTATAACTTTCAATGTTTCGTGTAGTAGAACTGTGAAGAATATCATTTGAACGATATGAATTTTGAAAATCCTAAAGTGAAGTAACATTGATAGTGAATTAATCTGTAAACTTATAAAATGGTGTAACTCTCTCAATTCTCTTATGATTTGCAATTATTATATCATTCGGATTATAACTCATAATGAATAATTGCAATTGTTAATGAAAAAACTTACCTTTGGCGTGTATTATATAAGTACTCTGACTTTAATGTTGATACTTTGTGATTTAAAAATATCTGAATAGACTCGCGCGTCACTACATGGATTAACTTTTGTTTTTCAAAAATATCTCTTGCGCAATATTTTTCGTCGTCATTACGTAAATTGCAAATAAAAATTATTGATTCTCTCGAAATATATCATCATTTTACAAAACGAAAACGTTCAAATGCAGAAAAAAGTAAATTATGCAGGAAAATACCGAAACAATCGTGTCTGCATATTATCCATTCAGCCCGACTATACAATTCCCGTCAGATGTTCGGCAAGTGTTTCCGCATGAAAACATCATTACTATCGTCTCGGGACTCTGTTCGCCTGCAACTACTGCGTAGCTCTTACTTCTCGATCTATCATCTCAACAAAAAAAAAGATAAACAAAGATGTGCCTCATTGTTAAAAATTTCAGTGACTAAACAGTGCTTGTGTGTTGGAGAACAATAATTTATCGGAGTAAAACTTGAACTTCGAAAAAAGTATCATTGTGTTCAAGCGGAAAACATGTATACGCAGAATGTTGTATTTTTTATTTTACTATGCAAATCAGGCGGTATTTTATTATTATAAAGTTTGAAGTGGTTCACACTGAAATTTTAAAGGTCTTCAATAAAATTATACTTGTCACACCTGTTCTTCAGAGACGGAAGGAACCTATAATTCAAGTTTTGTTTTTTTTAATTACATTCCTTCATACAAGTTTTCTGAGCAACATGTTACTTATAAAGTTAATATCTATATTCTATCTGGAGATAGTTCTCATTAAATAACTTTATACGTAAATAAGAATGAACAATAAATTATGAAATGACTATACATGTAAATCTGTAAATTTAGATAGTGCAACAAGCATTTTGTATTTTAATAATAATGCACAATGATAGTATATATAAGATTAACGGGTATTGACTATATAGAACGCTATATAATTAAAAATACAATGGAAGCATATTTGAAGCAGATATAGGGTAGAGTACCCCAACATGACCACCCATAGCTATTTTAGCTGTAACTTTTGTGTACCAAGGTGAAAATGAAAATTTCAAAACGGAATAAGTTGTATGAATGGACCTTTTTGATGAAGCAAATTAGTTTTGGCCAAAATTAATAATCTGAGTTAAGAATTAATTAATAACGAAAAATAAAGGTTTTCAGAATTTTTTAAAAAGTGTCTCCCGGTATTACCACCTAACGTTTATAACGGAGTATTTTTGTTCTAACTCCTTAAAAATTGTGCATCATAGGTAGGTCAAAATTAAAAAATAGCATGTTGTTTAAATCTATTTTAATTTAAATCATATCATTTATGAAATAAACAGCATTTAATTAGCTTATATACTGAGCATGTATTTAACCCTTGGGACATAACTTTTGACACGAAAATTAACGGCTTTATCATTATTCCCGCGAGAATCTTCGGAGTTGTGATTTAAAAACAAGAACCTCTTATAATATTTAATAGAACTATAACATGCATCTAATCCAGCATATAATGTACTGTAATCTACCGGTATGTGCCAAATAGCCATGGGTGGTCATACTGGAAAGGGGGTTATATTTGGGGACTCTCCTCTATTAAACAGGTTTTTACATTATTAATGAAAATTAATATAAATATAACTTAAATTTAATATTCACGTACTTGAAAAGTACACCATTTCATGCACATACATATTAAATTTCAAAGATATAGGTATGTACATTAAATTTTATGCATGTACATAAATTTACTATCTAGTTCCACATATATTAAATTGATGGTACTCATGAACATTCTGCTGAAATGGATTCTCGTAAAATTTTTGTCATTTTTTCTGTCATTTAGAACTGTAAGTAAGATATAAAATGGACTAGTATACTTGTAAATGCATCTAGGAAAACTTCAATTTAGCGGTAAAATTAAAAAAATTCTTACGAGAATACATTTAACCAAGATACATTAAATTTAATGGCATTTATAACAATTATCATAGAAATTCGGTGCAAACATGCTTATTATAAAAAATAAACATGTAGGGGAAAATGTCCAATGTGGCACATCTAATGCGCATTAACAAAATACGTGCTTTTTAACATTCACTTAATGTTATGCTTAAATATCTTAAAGTGTGCTTTGATATCGTAGCTACAAATACTAAAAAGTTTTATTTAAGTCTAAATGCTTATTCTCATAAATTTCGAGTTTTTATATAAATAAATTCACAAGTCTCTTTTTTTCTGTCATAGCGGACAATGCGGCGCACCAATATCAAATTGATAGTATACGAGAATACATTTAACCAAGACACATTAAATTTAATCGCATTTATAACATTATCATAGAAATTCGGTGCAAACATGTACAAATGCAATATTTATATATAAAAAAAATAACATGAATTATTGTTAAAAAAATTATTAAGTAAAGTGCACATTATGGCACTCATGTCATATTTAGCTTCAAACAACTTTAAATATATAGGTTTAAAAAATGTGAAAAAATGAACGACCATTTTACATACCAAAAGGCACATTTTTGCTGCAAATAAAGATTTTCTTTTTGATTTCGATTTCCCAGAGAATTATAATTATATATAAAAAATATATATATATATCTATATATAGTTAATTAGCTACATTTTTACCACACAAACCCCCCCCCATTGCCCCCTTACCCCCTTCCCACCATTACACCCCTCTCACCCCCTCCCTCTTCGCCGATTTTTTCAAAATAGCGTCAAAAGTTAATTTTAACGCGTGATTATTGATTATATCAAATCCATACCAAAACACCCATCTCCCAACATCTTCCCATACCTCCTAACACTTGCACCCCCGCCCCCTTCCCATACACACACACCTTCCTGCACATGAAGACAAGGTAAG